>SNQJ01S0047929.1:6548-54474 GCA_010110895.2 Picea sitchensis | reverse complement strand
ATTTAAAGGAAGAAGCATGAACTTAACACATAAGTTTATATTGCATATTTATACACATGAAGCAAGGTCCTGTAAAGTTTATTTTAATGAAGTAGGGGTGCTTGCATAGCATAACAAGTCAGCCTTCTATTTTCAGATCATGGTCCAACTTCCATAAGCTTGACCAAAAGTTCCCAATAAATCGAGAATCTCGATCAGAAATAATGGATTTGGGCAACCCAAAATGTACCCAAATGTGTTGAAAGAGAATTTGTATCATTTGTTCAGTTGTAACCTACTTCTTACAAGGCATCAAAATACACATTTTGTTGAAACGGTCAACCACAACATAAAGATAATCATGATTCTTTTTAGACATAGGTAATCCTCCTACAGAGTCCATGGAAATGATTTCCCAAGGATGAGAAGGAACCAAAAGTGGAGTATACAAACCGAACTTTCTATTGTTAGGCTTACCTGTAGCACATAAAGAACATCCTCTTACATATCTTGAAACACTTTCATTCATTTTAGGCCAATAGCAATACCTTTGCAAATTAGCCATTGTCTTGCCTACACCAAAGCGGCCAACAATAAGAGAAGAATGTGCTTCCCTTATGATGTTGACTCTTTCACCTTGTGGAATACATAGATTGCCAATATGATACAAAATCTTATCATGCACATGGTAATCTGATTCCTCAACTTGGTTAGAATGACACAAAGTTGCATAAACCTCTTTAAAATCATCATCTAAAGCGTATTGTTCAACATAGCTCTCATGCATGGTAGAATTATGCTTAAGAATAACTGAAGCACTAATAATAGGACTAGAAAGCATATCAACAACTTTGTCGTAAATGCCTTTCTTATACTTGATAACCAAGTGAAATTGTTGTAGAAAACCCATCCATCTAAAGTGCCTTGCTTGTTGTAGCTTTCTTTGTGATTGTAAGTATTGCAATGGTTGATGATCTGTGTGAATGATAGTTTATTTTCCCAACAAATATGTTTCCATTTTTTCACACTTTGCACCAATGCATACATCTCCTTATCATAAGTAGGATAATTAATCACAGTACCATTAAAAGTTTCAAAATGAAAACAAATGGGCTTACCATGTTGCAACAAGACTGCTCCCATTGCATAGTTACTTGCATATGTTTGTATCTCAAATGGTTGTCTCAAATTAGGAAGTGCAAGAACTGGAGCTAAACTAATCTTCTCCTTCAATGCATCAAAAGATTTTTGTTGCTTGCCTCCCCATTGGAAAACTTGCTTGATGCTTGTCATTGCATGTAATGGAGTTGCAATTGAAGAGATGTTAGCAATAAACTTTGTCCAATATTGGGTTTCTCCCAAAAAGCTTCTTACCTCTGTCACATTGTTGGGCTTGGGCCAATCCAAAATGAATTTGACCTTGGAAGGATCTATTTTCAATTCTCCTCCTCCAACAATATGTCCCAAGTAAACAATCAAGGTTTTTCCAAACTCACATTTAGACATCTTCAAAAACATTTTTTTTTTCTTCAAGACATCTAAAACTTGTTTTACATGCATAACATGCTCTTCACGAGATTTGTTAAATATAAAGTTGTCATCCAGGTAGACAATCACACAATCATCAAGAAAAGGCCTTAAGACATCATTCATAACTCTCATGAATGTAACAAGAGCATTACAAAGCCCAAATGGCATAACAATCCATTCAAACAGACCTTGCTTTGTTTTGAAAGTTGTCTTCCATGTGTCTCCTTCAACAATCCTAATCTGATGATATCCACGTCTCAAATCCAACTTAGTAAAATACTTAGCATCTTTCAATTGATCAAGCAAATCATCAATTCTAGGAAGAGGATAACGATTATTTACCGTAATCTTGTTCAAGGCTTTGAAATATACACACATGCGCCATGTACCATCTTTATTTGGTACTAAAACAATTGGTGACCCACATGACGATGTGCTTGGCATGATAACCCCTTTGTCAAGCAACTCTTGGATTTGTTTTTTAATTTCAACATTCTCCATGACTGACATCCTGTAAATACCAATGTTTGGAAGAGGACAATCTTGCTACAATTGTATCTCATGTTGGATACCCCTTTTAGAGGCAATCCTTTTGGTTCCTAAAACATCTCATCATATTGGTGAACAACCTCATATAAATCAGATTTTAACTTTGCATCACAACCTTGGAAAGCTTCTTTTTCAACATTGTCTTTGGGTTTGATCATCAAGAGGACAAAGTTCTTACTAGCATTGACTAATCTCTTCATTTGTCCAACATTTACAAGTGACAAATTCAACTTCTTTGTATGTGCTCTAACAATGTACTCAACTCCATTTTTAAACAAATGATATTTGTTCTCATGACGATGAAAGATGGCTCTCCTATCATATTGATATGGGCTTCCCAAAACAATACCACAGATATCCAATGGAATAACATCAAGCTCTACCTCATCTATAAAGTTTGCAGTGATGGTAAATCTAAGTTTACATATTCTTGTCACATGCAATTTGGCATTGTCACATATCTATCCTAGAGGATATGGTTTAGGATGTGAAGTAGTTTCCAAATGCAATTTCTTAACAATGTCTTCAGATATGAGGTTTTCTTGAGATCCAGTATCAAAAAGAATATCTATCTTGGTATGCTTTGAAATAACCCTTATGTGGAAAAGCTTCTTTTTCATGATGAGTTTCATTGAGGATACTACTTTAAGAACTAGTACTTGCAATAGAATCCTTACCTTGAAAACCCATGGCTGTAATTTTTGTTTCATCTCCCGAATCATAACCTAAATCATGTTGTGTAGTTGTAGCAATCTTTGGTTTCCCTTTGTTGTTGAACTTTTTCGGTCTCATTTCAAGATGAAGTTTCCAACAATGGTCTTCATCATGGCCATCTTTTGAACAATGTTTACATGAGAGTTTATCTCCCTCTTTCATGACTGAAGCATTCTTTCTTCCATTTCCTTTGAATTTCTTCTTTCCCTTGTCTCCCTTAACAAATGGCTTCTTGGTGCCCTCTTGAGGTTCATTCCTCCCTCTTGCTTCTAAATGAGTTTCCTGTACACAAACTTCATCTAGATTTGTAGGGTTAAACATAAGTATTGTGTGCCTCAAGTAGCTATGCAATCCTCCAATATATTTGAGTAAAGTTTCTTGAGAAGATAAATCTATACCCAAAATCAAAGCTCTTCTTCAAAATTCTTGAGTGTAGCTTTGCACACTTTTCCCTTTAGCTTGTCTAAATTTTTTCCAATCCATAATAGTTTTCTGCATGTATGTTAATGGATAAAATTGTTTTTTAATTGCAAGAATAAAATCATTCCAAGATGATAAAACTTTACCATGTTTCTTCGTGTCCTCTTGAGTTTTGGCTTCCCACCAAATGAGTGTTGCACTTTCCAATCTAAGAGAAGCAAGTTGAATCTTAGTTTCATCATATTTGATTCTTTGTATCCTACAATACACTTCAATTTGACGAATCCAGTTATCCAATTTCCCAGCATTTACCTCTCCATTGTACATAGGCAATTCAAACTTAATATCAAGCTTAAGCAAAGGAGTTTGTGGAGGAATTTTACCATGTTCTTTTGGAGAATTTGGAGGTGGCTGTGAAATGGTAGAAGGAGTGGAAGATGGAGGTGAAGGAGGTGGAGTATCGCCATTCCCTCCATTTCCTTTCGGAGTTTTATCACCACTATCTTCATTACCTCTTGGAGGATTTGAGCTTTCACCTTGCAACCTTGCATTTCTTTCTTCAAATAAAACTTTCACCATTTATGTCATATCATAAAAAACTTTTCTGAAAGTTTCATCTTCTGAAGTAAGAGTTTCATGACTCTCCTCATGAGCCATACTTGGTGAATACCTCCTTGAAGCTTGAGGTGAATGTGTAGTTCTCCTTCTGGAAAGTTGAAAACTTGGCCCTACAAGTTGACCTTCTCCTCTTATGAGATTCAACCTTGTAAGCATCAAAAAACAAACACTTGCAAATAATCAAACCTTCAAAAACCTTTGCTTTGATACCAACTTGATCTGAAAATGAAAAAGGCTTGTGTGTACAAATTTGCAAGTGAAATAGTTATGTGATTTAGGAAATTGGATCAAGTTGCAAACACATAAACTTAATGAGTTTTTTTACTTAACATGAGCAACATAAACAGACATAAACAACCATCACAAACAAGCACATAACACAGCAAAATGATAAAGGAGTTCACCTATCTCTTAGGCTACATCTCCTAGTCCAACCTCCAATGTATCATTTTCATTAATGTTCAAAGTGTCAAAATCAATGATGTACAATGCTCAGAGTGTAAAATAGATGGCTTCAATGGCTCCAGAATGTCCAAAAAATCCTAGCTAAGCTCTTCATGTGCCAGGTTTGGCCAAAAACTGAGAAGAAAACACTTCCTGGAAGTTTCTCCCCAATAGATTGTTGTACCTGCTCGCCAAAATGCACATGTGTGTGACTAACCTAGCCCCCGAGCGTTTCCATGCCAAAAACCCAACACGCACGCCTTTCCACAAATTGTGGCATAATGTCACACCGTTAGGGGACTAGGCACCTTTCTCGGCAAAGGTTACGGTCGCGTGGCCCCATGTGGCCAAGCGCAAGCCTAAAATTTAGCACATGTCCGCTAGTTTGTTGGAATCTTTGCACCAGAGGTCATATGTTAAAGGAGCATGGTTCGTGACCGAGGGCTCGGGCCAACCCCTGACCCTTTTCCACCTAGACCAAATGTTAGTGCGAATTCAAATAATAGTTTTGAACTATACATGTTAAGTACCAACGTAGACGAACTGGTAGCCTTACCTTTGCCAAGAATCTACCCCCCACACCCAAAGGTCGCGGGTTTGATCCCGGTGGAAACCATAAAATTTTACACCAACAACCAATAACAGGGTGCCATGTGGCAGACCATGGATGGGCTGAGTGGCACCTTCCCATTCGCCACGAACATGCCACATGTCGACCACCCATTGGTCCACGTCAACCACTACCACATAAGCTTTCAAATCAACACCTGCCACATGTCCAGTACGGTCCCACTGCCACGTCAACAATACGGTCTGCACAGTCAACATGTACGGATGTGTAGAGTCAACATTTTCCCTGTTTGGAAAAGTGGACAGAACACGATATCTCTCGCATACGATGTCTGTTTGATCCCGTTCAAGTTGCATTGGGATCGTGAGTATGAGATCTACGCAATGAATCCATTTTCAATCAATTCCGACCACTTTGATTTTTGAGCATATTTTGATCCCCTAGATCATGTAGCCATTGATTACTCTGTAGCAGAATCACAATTATGTATGGTTGTGTGCATCCTAGGACGATATTGTGACTTGGAGATGGTTCCAAATCATCACCAAATGGTCACTCACCTATCAATCAAGATCTTAAGTCAACCAAGCCAGCATGGGAACAAGGTCAAAGTTCAGGGCAATGCATAATACAATGGCAAAGCACCCAAGATAAATCAACGCCAAATCATCCATGAGGTGGTAGCGAAATATAGTAGGATAATTTCATGCATTAGTGTCATGAAATTCTCCCTACGTGGATCATCAAAGTCATTTCATCCAACCACAAATATTCCAAATCCTATTTGTAAACACATGTTCACTATTTTATAAATAAATATGTTTTAAAGATCCACAGGTTTTGGATATCAAAGATATCATTTGTAATGTATAAATATTCGATCATGAGAACCTACAAAGGATGGATTTGATATGATATAGAACCATTGTAGTGTTATTCTACTGATTCGATATTAATACAAATCTAGTTGACTGTCAATTTTATAAGTTGTGAGTTTTAATTACATAAGTTTTGTCCTGTAGCGTTCTTTAGCAATGTCAACTAAACCAGGAGCACCCCCTGTGTGAGGTATACATTGCTTTGTTTTTAATTAGTTTTATTTTGATTTTTCATTTGTGTGAGTTTGATTACTATCATTTCATTTCTTGCAAGTTTTCAATTTCATTCACGAATTCTGTTTTTAATACTATAGAAATATTATTATTGTTTTTGGATGGAGCGAATCTTGCATAGCCACCACTTTCTTGGGATCAATGCATACTCCCTCTTGACTTACAATGTGACCCAAATATTCAACCTCCAGAACCTCAAAAGCACATTTGGGGTGATTCACAAATAATTGGTTGTCTCTTAAGAGTGTCAAGGACTTATCAACATGTTTTATGTGTGATTCCCATGCTTTATTGTAGATTAAGATATCATTGAATAAGACCAACACAAAATTGCATAGGAAGGGTTTGAAAATATTGTTCATGAGGCTCTAGAAAGTGGATGGAGCATTGCAATGACCGAAAGGCATCACTAGAAACTCGTAATGACCTTTGTGTGTTCTAAAGGCTATCTTAGGGATGTTTGCCTCTTTCATCCTAATTTGGTGGTATCCTAAACGTATATCAAGCTTAGTGAAAAACATTTATCCATGAATTTCATCCATGAGATCATCAATAAATGGGATGGAAAATTTTTCTTTGATCATCAACTTATTGAGAGCCCCAAAATCAAGACACATGTGCCAAGTGCCTTCTTTCTTTATCACCATGCCTATTGGTGATGAGTAAGGGATTGTACTAGGACATATGACCCCTACCTCCAGCGGTTCCTAAATTATATATTCTATTTCATTATTTTGTGCAAAAGGGAATCGATAAGGGTATACATTTGGTGGTTGACTTCCTAGGATCAGGTGAATGCCATGGTCATGCTCTCCTCAAGAAGGGGGTAAAATCTTTGGTGTCTCAAAGACTTGATGACGTTGGTGGAGGAATAGCTGCAAGTCTAAGTGGATTTCTTATGTCATATTATCCATAACCTATATGACATTAAATTGAGCAATAATTCCAAAGTGGCCTTTCTTTAAGGATTTCTCTACCCCGGATGGCGTGACACGCGGCTCTATGGTGACAGTTGGAATATCACTCAGCCCGGGCATAAATGTCGATGGCCGCCACCCACAAGTCTGCATTAACGATGGAGGATGGCCATAACTACAGCTATACGATGGAGGGACTCTTCCCTCGCGCGACCATTTACGCCCACAGCACACTCGGCATGGAAGGGGTTAAGTGCGGACAGTTGACCTCGGCTTTTGGTTATTTGATTTTTTATATGCCCGGACAGAGCGAGACTGCTCCTGCTTCGGCTCTGCTTCTCGCTTGGACGCTCTGGTGCAGTCCTGCACTCCTCTCGTCCTGGCTCACCACATCTTCGTTGCATTTAGGCAAGGATTGTCCGGGTATTTTGTCTCTGTGTGTGCCGAGACAGAGTCGGTCTACTCGTGCTCTGCACCTGCAACTGCTCTCATCCTGGCTCACCTCCTTATCACTACAACCGCTCTGTTTATTCACTCATCCCCCGGTTAATATGGCTAGAAAGAGAGGCAGGCCTCGTCGTGGCGCGGCCTGGGATGCCCATAAGGCGCAGCGGCCATGGAAAGAGCAATTGGAACGAGCTTTGGCTCTGGCGACCTCCATACTTCGGAAGAAAGCTCGGGCTGAGAAATTGGCGCTGCTCGCCACCATTGCTGAGTCGGGAGCTGGTTGTAGTCGAGATGCCACGACAATCACACCGAGAGACCGGAAGGAGGCTGCGACTGAGGATGAGTTTCCCACCTGTATCGTGGTGGAAGACCCGTTCATGGAGGACCTGTCGATTGCAGAGAAGCCTCGCGCCATTGAGGTGACTCACAGGGAGGAACGCAGACCCAATTTGGTTCAGGAAGACGATATCCCCGGCTGCATTGTTGAAGAAATCCCCTGGTCAGGCGACAACAATCCCACCATCCATGACATGCAGGTAACTGGAGCAGAAACGAAGGGTGCAGAGGTTGATGCGGAGCAGAGGGAGCTCGACGCTGGTTTTGGAGCGGCGGTGGACTCGAGGAATGTTCCCCTTAGCGACGTGGGTGGCGATATGCATGGCTCTCTCCTCCGTGCCGAACACCTGGCTCTAGTGTTCGACCTTCATGGACACATGTCTGACCTGGAGCATAGGGCCCTTATCATGGGCCAGCGCCTGGACATGCTCCTCGATGCATATTCCAATGTTCCAGCTCAGCGGAAGTGCCCCCTCTGCGCGCAGGCATTTGCCATCCCGGTTGGGTCCACGTGGCAGACGAGTGAGGACGACAGGTCACCGGGTACCTAGGTTTTTATGCTCTCTTGGTTTCTAGTCTTATTGTGTTACTGTTTTATGTGTATTTGGACTATAGACATCTATCCTGGTTTCCTACGGGCAGGACAGATGCTACTTTACTTCCTATTTTATCATGCTACTGTTATTTGCTCTCCACCTATGCTGGTTTTCGGTAATCGACAACATTTTTGGTGACATCAGACCTACACTACTGTATATTTTGTCAAAGTTTTTGATAATCTAATATAGCAGGTTCCACTTTTTTATTTAAAAGAAAAAATGATTTTTCTATATGATGAAAGCTGACTATTTTAGGAGAGCTTGCTTAAATCCCTCAAAGGGTGTGTACATGACCCTCTTTAGTGAAAATCATATAGAGTTCTTTGAAATCCATGGTGACTAGCCCCAACTTACATGATGTTTGTTGTCATGATGTGTTGGTTTATTTTGTTTATTGCACACATGTTGAATGGTTAAGTAAGATAAATATGGCATATATATTATGTTATTATGGTTTCGTGCACAGGGTATATTGCATGATGAATGAATGTTAAGTAAGAATGAACATCAGAATGGTCTCCATTCCCTTCGTGACTGCGAAAGCCTGGTTCCTGCAGTCCCCATAGGTACATCGGGTGAGACTCCACCTGCTTGTGGGTGATGTCGAAAGGGCCAGTATCTTGGGATTTGTTGGTGAATTAATGTTTAACCCTGGGTCTACCCATTGTGCGCCAACAAATGGTTATGTTGTCGGGACTGGGATCTGCGACTGAGGGGGATGTGGACGCCTACTAAGGAGGATATTGGACAATGGTTGGACATGAAGGACATCGAGTTTGTTGTAGATCAGAATAAGAATCCACAGATCAATGCAGAGAAATGGCTACAAAGGTATGTGTTTACGTATTTGCATGAAATTTTATCTGCGACGGAGGGGGATGTGGACGCCTACTAAGGAGGATATTGGACAATGGTTGGACATGAAGTACATTGAGTTTGTTGTAGATCAGAATAAGAATCCACAGATCAATGCAGAGAAATGGCTACAAATGTATGTGTTTACGTATTTACATGAAATTTTCTTTGTTGATTTTTACGTATTTTAGCAAAGTGGATCCAGAGATTAGTTGAACAGATTAGAAGATTTCGTATTGTTGCTCCGAGAAATTGGACTGCTGATTTAATTAGACAAGTCAATACTATAAGCAATTGGGTATCATGCGTAGTAGATTACTGGCTGAAAAGTGTGTTGGGAGGTTACATTACTGAATTTGCCATAGATTGTACTCAAACGTATAGCATTGTGGAAAGGGAATTCTTCAAAAGACCGCATAGAAGATACCTAAAGTCACTATCTACTTGGATTAAGATGTCGTTGTGTGACAAGGGAGTTATGAAAATGGAATCTGAAAGCTAAGTGTCTTCGTGCACATATAGGGACTGGGGACTGACCAGGGGATGGTCTGAGCATAAAGAGGGATGAAGAGAAGAAGAGTCTGCAAGGAATGAAGAAATTGGAGTATTGCGCAATGGCAAGAGATTTAGACCAAATAAGAAGAGGATTGTGGCTTAGAGAGAGGGCCAGCACAACGAGATTGAGGAAAGAGGCATTAGTGTAATACTCCAAATCGAAGGGAGTCTACGCACAAAAGAAAATATTCGTTAGCTAAGCCTAGTAGAAGAATATCCCACTCAAATCAGACTCTATGTCGAACCCACAAGCTCGTGTGTATCGCAAATAACTGAGGTAAGATCCAAATCTTTGTCAATTATAGTTAGTAAAGATAGTAGTAGAAGTAATTAGAGTAGTGGAAATAGTACGTTGAGTTGGAATTAGTTAGTGTTATCAGGAAAGAATACCAAACAAAACATGATGGTAGGGGTAGATCCTACTTTAAGGATGCATGTCTTCCATGGAACAGGGACAAAGGAACCATAAAAACATTTTTTCAATTGTGAGACAATATGGACTGTGAAGAATATCCAAGATGATGATGCTAAGATTGCACAGTTGGCAACGACATTCAAAGATCGTGCATTATTATGGTACATGAAATATCAGACTACGACACCTGTGGGAAAAAATAGAACATTGGTAGACGTATGAGAAACTCTATTGAAAGAGTTCTAGAAACCAAAATTCGAGTCACAGTGCATTATAGAGTTGAAGGAGATCAAGCAGATAGTAAATGAATCAGTGTCGGACTATGATCAAATATTTAAGACACTAAAAGATCCGTTGACATTCCAAATTCCAGATGAACAACATAGATAGTGGTTTATTGCATGATTGTTGCCATATATACGTTTCCCTTTGACACAACAAAAGATTCGACCACAGTCGAAAGCCTTAGAAATTGCAATGAAATTAGAAGCACCCCCGGTAGGAGAAAATAACACAGGGATGGCTCAAATGCAGTCGCAGTTAGTAGTGTTGACTATTCAGTTACAGGAACTTGTGAAAGGAAAAGAAAAACGCAAGGAAGTCCGGTGTATCACATGTAGAACATAAGGTCACCATAAGAATCAATGTCCATCATTTCAACAGTATTTGAATACAGGAGCTCTGAATCCTTTAGAGGTATGGTGTGAGATTTCAAAATGATGGGTTACCACCCTCCTAGTTTCTCATTGATGCATAAGTACTAGAGTACTGCGAGAAATCTATTTTGCAACCTTTGCAAGTATGTCAGAAATGAAGAGAATGATTGTCACGCATTTGATTTGATGAGAGAGTGCATTGCAAATGTATACAGAGTCCAGGGAGAAGAATACGAAGGCAAAGCTCCATAGTATAATACTGCAAGAGGTTATAATCAAGCAGGAAGAGGAGGGTTCAGAGGTCGCAGAAGAGGAGGATTCGGTAGTGGTAGAGGACCTATTATGTGTTGTAATTATAATCAGCCTGGAAATTTAACGCGAGACTGTCTGAATCTAATCCAGATTGTTTTGAGAATGAAATGAAGGAAGAGATATAACAATGAAATATACAAAGATATTGCAATAAACACAGAAATACTGTCATGCACAATTTTGTATTAATGAGAGAATGTACAGAAACTGTAAAATTACAGAGTGAATGACTCACTAGAATGGTGGCAACTTATCTCTGAGAAGAGATGTGATGGCTACGCTCATTCACAAGAAGATGAAAATGTTTACAATGAGGCTCTAGAGGCCTTTTTAACATAAAGAAAATGCAAAACCTTAACCCCAAAATATGAAACACCAAAAGGTTTGTGGGCCCCGATGGGGGTAGTTGGTACGTTAACTTCCCAAGGGCGTAACTTTTGCATACGATCTCTGCTTGGGGCGTTTTATACCTCATCGGAAAGGTATAGACAAGGAGTACATATTTTTTCATCCTAGACCATGCATTTGAAAAATCTTTGGGCACTGTCGTCCCCAAAAAACACCATTTAGTGCCTCAAAATGACCCCAAAAGTTCAAGACCTAAAAAACTGTAGAAAACATGCCAAGGCGGAAACCCATGTTTTGAGCCAGTTGAATAGGTGGGTGGCCGCCAATTTCCACCTGGATCAATCCTCCCCCCTTGGGAAGAAATGGTCTCCATTGCGTCAAGTCCTTGGGGAATATTTTGTTGAATCTAAACCTTGGTAAGCTGCTTGCCTAGTTGAAGAAGTTATCATGCTTAGCTTGTTGAAGGTTGTTATGAACCTGTCATTGGAGGTGTTGAATATTTTTAACCAATATGGCTGAATGATCTTCCTAAGTGTAAGAGGAATCTGTTGGTGAAGATGTAACATGAAGAACATGAAGGGATTTATCATAACTTGGTTTGACTGGGGAGTGTGGAGGAACCCTCATAGGTGCAATAGGAATATCTTGGTGCTCTTCTACAATCTTGTTGATCTACTTCTGTTGGATATAAGGGTCTTGGGTCGCGGATACAGTGGTTGCAATGTCCTTCCATTATGACCAGGTTGTGAAGAGGCTAAACTTTGTGGTATGAGAGATTACTTTGTTGGATTGTTTTGTCGATACAGTAGTCAGAATTACCTCTAGTATCCTGTAGGGCTGACCCCCTTGAGTAACAATGATGCTACGGGGTCGAGACTCATAAACATCATGAAGCCTCCACATATATGGTTGGCCTAATAGAACATCACAGACTTCCATTGGGGCAACATCACACAGTACCTCATCCTTGAAGGGCTTGATGTTGTATGACAAGCGACAGTGTTGGCTGACAGGAAGATCTCGTCCCTCGTGGAGCCATACGATGTTGTATGGATACAAGTGTGGTGTTTTCACCAAATCCAATTGATTGATGACCTCTATTGAGGTGAGTTTCTTCTAGCTTCCGCTATCAACAATAAAATGCAACGCATTCCCCTTCACCAACATTTGTGAATGGAAAAGGTGGTCCCCCTCCTCAGGACCCTCTAGTTCTTCTAGTTGGATTATTGCGGTCACGACAGTAGCAGTGGGTTCTGCATCAATTATTTGTCTCATTTTATTATTGTCCGAATCGGAGTCTGAGTCGAGGCTCGACTCTATTTCTTTGAGCTCAACTACCAATGACTATTTTGAGTGACATTCATCGTTTTTGTGCCAAGGGATTTTGTGGAAGTCACACCACTTCCCAGTTTCCTTCTTCATCTTCCCGTTGCCCTTCTTTTCCTGTGGCTTGAGCATGTTGTCTTGAGGTTGATTGTTCTGTGAGTTAGGGTTTCCTTTAGCATACTTTGGTTTTTCCTAATTTGCGGACCCAAATTCCCACTTGTTCTGCTGCTTAAATTTCTGCTCGATTTTTATAGCATATCTATAAGCGACTCCCAATGATAAGATGTCCAGAAACTCCATTTTGGTTTGGATGTACTTGTGTAGAACCCCATGGTATTTCAGAACCAGATGTCACTCAGAGTCTTTGATACTTAGCTTGGTGCGCAAGGTATGGAAAGCATTTGTGAACTCCAACATTGTTTTGGTCCTGCTTTTGATGCAGCATGGTCCATCTCATGTACTGGTCATCATAGTTTCCCACAGGGTAATATTGCTCCTTGACCACATCCATAAAAAAATCCCAAGTGGGATCAACCCCTAATATTCCAGCCTCCTCTATGGAATTTTTCTCCCAATAAGTTTCCCACCAATGTTTGACATGGGGGAGAGCCTTAAGGAGCACAAAGGTGATCTTTTCTCTATCAGAAAAATTGTGAATAGAGAAATAACCTTCTAGAAAATTTAACCATTTTTCCAAAGCATCTGCATCGATCTGACCTTCAAATATGGAAATATAAAAAGTAACTTGTACCTTGAATGGGGTAGCGTCTCCAAAGTGACTGCTTGATGAAGACACGTTTGTTATTGTCGACAATCGTTGAAGGATTTGGGAACAAATATCCAACATCTCGTTCCTCTTTTGCGCGAGGGATTTCGCGAGCAACAACTTGATGGGATATTCTTCTCCCTCATTCCTCTTCTCTTCCACCATGGAAGGCTGCTTGGGCTGGCGAGAGCATTTATCCTCAAGGGAAACTAGCTTGAGACCCAACTCTCTATACCCTGACCTCGTCGGGGACATGCATAAGAAACGAAAAGGAGTAACCTGCTCTGGTACCACTGATCCATATTATTTTCAGAACGAAATGAAGGCAGAGATATAACAATGAAATATACAGAGATATTGCAAGAAACACAAAAATACAGTAATGGACAATTTTTATTAATGAGAGAATGTACAGAAACTGTAAAATTACAGAGTGAATGACTCGTTAGAATGGTGGAAGCTTATCTCTGAGAAGAGATGTGATGGCTATGTTAATTCGCAAGAAGATGATGATTTTTACAATGAGTCTCTAGAGGCCCTTTTAACATAAAGAAAAGCCAAAACCCTAAACCCGGAAGATGAAACGCCAAAAGGTTTGCGGGCCCCGATGGGGATAGTTGGTACGTCAACTTCCCAAGGGCGTAACTTTTACATAAAATCTTCGTTTGGGGTGTTTTATACCTCGTCGGAAAGGTCTAACCGAAGAGTACATATCCCGTTCATCCCAGATGATGCCTTTCTTAATTTATTGGGTGCTATCGTGCCCAAAAAACATGATTTGGGGCCTCAAAACGACCCCGAAAATTCTTGACCTGAAAAACTGTAGAAAAACTACCAAGGTGGAAACCTATGTTTTGAGCCAGTGGATAGGTGGGTGGCCACTGATTTTACCTTAGATTGGAATCCCTGCACGACATGTACATATAACAGACAACTAGACCATGCGACGAAGGATTGTCCATGATTGATCGCGAAATGGAAAGAAAAGAGGAACACAAATGTACAGATGGTAATAGCCGAAAAACACGACAAACAACCTAATATAATAGTAGTTACGCGTGGAGGAACTAGAACTGGAGTTGATTTGATGGATCAAGGAAATAGGATCCACCAGTGGGTAAGAAAAACAACAGAGCCTCTACCATTGTTTGACCCTAGAAAAGAGAAAGAGACATATACACAAGCAAGGAAGGAAGTAATAGGAGCATATTGGATAACATCGACTTCAACCACGCCACCTTTGTATGGCAGGCCACCGGTGTATGATATGCCACTAGCATATGGCCATTCAAAAACACAAGTTGACAAGGTAAGCATTTTGAATAGTTTTCTAAAAAGTTATTTAGAGCTAATGAATGTTGAGAATGCTTTGAGTATGATGTGCAGAACTATTGACCATTGCACCCAAGAGAAAGAAATACATGTCACACATCGAGCAGTGAACCAGGTGCACCGCAAAAAGAGAACGAATAGGGAGTTTTGACTCAATGCGCAGATAGGAAACTACGACAAGGACAATATTATTTTGGATCTATGTTTCGATGTAAATGTCATCCCAAAGCAAACTTGGGAAATGATGGGCTAGTCGAAGTTGATTTGGTCACCCATTCAGTTGAGGTTAGCAAACTAGCACAAAATTGTTCCAATTAGAAGGTTGACATGGGTAAGTGTTAATATTGATGGAGTGCGCAGCTTGGCCGATTTCTAAGTGATTGAGATAGTAGATGGAGGCACCCCTTACCCAACACTACTTGAACTTGAATGGGACTTTGAAAATCATATTATCATTGATTTGAAGAAGAGACAAACGATATTTGAAGTAGCAGACTCAAAGGTTATTGCACCGTTAGATCCTATTGAAGGAAGAAGATATGTAGAACCAATAAAGGGAAAAGAGCTCGACAACTTGTATAATATGACCGCGCAGATGGATGATTATATGAATCCTACAGTTCATGGCGTACTTAGTTGGAGAATTATTAGGTCATGTGTGTCAGATTTAGAAGAAGCTTTGGAGAATTGGCAGCAGAGATTACACGAAGTGTCCACAAGGAAATGTGCTCAGATTACCCACGCGTTGCAATGGATTGGAACTGAGGTATGTGATCCTCCAAAGTATGATGGACTAACTGATGTAGCTTCTTTCATAAGAGAATTTGAACTGCAAATATCAAACCAACATAGATTATTAGCTTTAGACGTCATGCTAAAAGAGACCCCGACGAGATCGTGCGCTACGCATAAGGATGGAATAAGAGATTGGCAACAGTGCAAAAGACTATTGCATGTCAGGTTTGGGACAGATAATGATGATACTATGTAGAAGTATACATGATCAAGTTGTCTGATGGAGCATGTTACACAATGTATTGTGATATGGAATAAAGTTTCAGGAAATAATGGACACATTTTTTTGTACACACCTTGGACACAATCTCGAATAATTGGTACTTGGAACTGGAAGTACACAGCGAAATTGCAGATTGGGAAGAATTAAATTGTAATTTAAAGTTAACCTTTAGTTTTGAAGATGATGCTCCTTTAATTGACTCAACTTTGTAGGTCACCAAGAACAAAAAAATTAAGCAGAAGACTCAATAGAACTAGTACCTGTATGTAGCGCACATAGATCTTAGGCGACAGTTGAAGAAGTGTTGCGTTGTTCTAATGTTGTTGAAGATGACCAAGATGAGGACAAAGATCCCATAAATGTGAAAATACTAGAAATTGAAGGAGAACGCGCAGTACAAGGACCACAACTTGGATCGATCATATATGCAAAGCCATTAAGAACACATAGAGTAAACATCGACACAGAAGATAAGCCTAAATTTGTGAACATAGGAGACTATTGGAACAATGAAATTGTTGAAAAGATAGTTGATTTACTTCGCGAGTATCATGACATGTTTTCAACTACTTTTTCATAGATGAAAGATATTTATGGGGAGTTAGGAGAGATGAAGATTCCCTTGAAGCTAGATGTGAAGCCAGTGAAGTAGAGGCCATACAGATTGAACCCAATGTATAAGCAGAAGGTCAAAGCAGAGATAGACAATATGTTAGAAGTGAGAATTATTGAACCTATCATAAAATCAAAGTGGATTAGGCCAATGGTAGTTCATGATAAGAAGATAGGAGGGATAATATTTTTTGTAGATCCGAGAAAATTAAATGATGCTTTCTTAGATAATCCATTTCCTACGCCATTTACAAATGAAGTGTTAGAGAACATAGGGGGACATGAAGCTTATTCATTCATGGATGGATTTTTCAAGATATCAACATATGAAGATTGCCCAAGAAGATAGATATAAGACTACATTTGTGATAGGATGGGGGTGTTACCAATGCACAATAATTCCTTTTGGATTGAAGAATGCACCAACAATATTCTCTAGAGTGGTTGTAACAACATTTAAATAATTCATCCATAAGTTCTTAGAAGTATACTTAGATAACTGGACGATGTTTAGCTTGTTGAAAGATCATATTGAGTTTTTTCACTTGATGTTGGATAGGTGTAGGCAGTATCAAATATCTTTGAATATGAAGACGTGCATTTTCTATGCGTCGTTTGGTATCTTACTCACCATGTAGTGTGTAAGAAAGGACTGTTGGTAGATCCCGCAAAGATTATCATAATTTTTCATTTACCACTGTCAACTTTAGTGTGAAAGTTACGAGCAATGTTGGGTCATGCAGGGTACTGTTATCCCCACTTTTAGGGATAAATGGGAGATTATGTCTCGAGGCCCGCAGGTCGTAGGCATGGAGTATCGAGAGCCAGATCGACTTAGGCATGGCCCTGGAGGGCCCATCTTTTCTCCCTTTCAACGCCTCTACTTTGCCAGTAGCAACAACATCCATCACCATCGGCTTGGTCTTGTGTTAGAAATGGTTCTTGCTCCATGAGGTAATGAGTCCGAGTATCATGGTATGTGTCACTCTGATCCTCAAAACCTTTGAATATGTGCATTTAATTCCTTTTATTTCTAACGAATGCTTGGATCTTATACTTGTCCACTTGACCATGTCTGGGGAGAATGACAGGATGCCCTAGCAAGCCTGTGCTCGTAGGTTTTGGTTTGCCACTGGGGGGATTTATGAAAATCCATCGTCCACTCCTTTCATATTGCCACTTTTTTATCCTGCTTTATGCTCATCTACCCTATTTCATTTGTCCAGGCATTGGGTTGGCCAATCATTTGAGGGTTGCACCTTTCCTTATGGGAAGAAGGGGCTAAAGGCCCAGAAGGTAAAAGCAAGCTGGCAAAAGATAAAAGCCTAAAAATAAAACCTCGAGATGCTTCGCCCAAGGATTCCCGAGAAAGCAGTAAAAGGCTTCTCATCAAGAAACAAGGGGGACCCATACAAATAATAAAACAAGACTTAGTCAGAGAATAGGGGGTCTCATCACGAGCCAACCTATTAGGTCCATAGGTACCTAGCAATATGACACTACTAGCAGCTGGTTACCACGCCAGGGTAGTGACTCTTGGTTGCATGACCAAGAGAAAGGGGGTCTCATCACAAGCCGACCTTCTCATTTCTGTGAAAGTACTTGTGGGTAACGCTGTCACCACTGGTCACCACGCCAGGTAGTGTCCCCTGATTAGCTTCTTGAAGAAAAATCAATAAGAATAAAGAATAAATGACAGGAATGGGCTTGGAAACAATTGCATCCAGGACAGGTGCAACTCGCCTTCTACAAAGGCACCCACAGGTAAAGCTTTGCATTCCCCTGCTTTCACTACGCCCATTGTCAGGACACCCCTTATCCACATCACCCTCTTACATGGCTTAGATTTAGTCTTTTCCGGGAACTTTCCTTTTCCAGTGGACACTATCCCAATAGGACGCCTTGTCACTTTCCCCAGACTTGTATTGCAGGGTTGTATAATGTCTTTGAGCTTTTAACTGGGGTAATAGGGGTTTTATGCACATGTTTAATAATATTGATGATGAGATGTGATTGACATTGCCCTGTGACTTATGAGCCCATGGAGGGCGTAACTGTTGACGTGCAAGATCATGCCCGGCGGATAGGTACCATGTTGGACAGGTACACATGGGGAGATGATTAGTTCAGACCTCCATGGGGCTGAAGAGCCCACCAGATGGATGCTGAGACCCCAACAGGGGGCATCGACAAGACAAAGGGGTTTGCACCAAAGAGAAGAAGTACTTCTTGCAAAGGCACCCTGACAGAGCTTGACCTAGAGGGATTGTGCCCTTTTCAGTGGAACGTTGGCCTTGGAAGGCCTAGGACATCACCGAGAAGGTTGATGACATCATCCTTTCTTCATGAGCGTTTTGGCAGATGGACATGACGGTTTGACATGTGTGGCAGCTTGGAGAAGCCCAAAGAGGGCTAATGTTTTGCTTCAGGAGGCTACAGTTTCCCTTAAAGGGGCTAACGTCACCATAGGAAGGGGATGACGTCCTTTTATTGCTTGATTAGGGTTTTAATTTTAACATTTAATGTAAAACAATATGATTTTAGTATTTTGGCCTTGTCGGCCTTTTCATGACCTAAAAAGTAAAATTAGGTCATTGTACTATATAAATTGAGGGTTTTCACCTTCATTTTTTGATCATCTTTCACTCACCACTTGGTGAGGTCTGAAATTTGCTCCCTCCTTAGGGTTATTGGCTAAAATTGTGAGGCGCACTTGTTGAAGGAAGATTTTCTTGGCATATTTTGGCATTTCTCTTGGTGGAAGGTATTACAACTAGGGTTTGCTATATGATTTCTTGGTTAAATGTAAGTGAATTTCTATAAAACTTCTTAATTGAATGGTTGTAGTATTGTTTTTCTTGCATTTATGGTTATAATTTGCTGAATTAAACCCTAGGTGACAAGCACACATTGAAGGTCCTTGTCTCATGTCCCTACCAAGGTTTTAAGCCATTATATTTGCTGAAGTGAGATAGAGCCTTGCCTTAGCAACACTCTATTCTTTCTTTCTAGCCCTTGTTGAAGAGGATTGAGTCTTTCCATAGCAACACTCCATCCATCTTCTTCCATGCTAGTCATTTTTTTTATTTGTTGAGCTAAGAAGGAGAAAATACATCAAGGCCTAGTTCCCTTGCACCTTGATGAGCTGATTTTCCCTAGGGTTTGCCTGGTAAAGCCTTGCCATAGTAACATGTTACTTGCAAACCTTCTTGTCTTAGTTTTATGCAATCTTTTGAGCTAGTTGTTTTGCCATTGAGCTAAGGAAGGAGGAGAGAGCATTGAGGCCTAGTTCCCCTACACCAAAGTGAGCCTTTCTCCCTTAGGGTTTCATCCTTGAGGCCTTGCCATAGAAACACCTCAAGGTTTAACTCTATTGTCCTTAGTCTTTACCGTTATCATTTGATCCTTCAGCTTTTGCATCCTCCTTTTGACTCCATATACCCTAGGAACGCACTGATCTAAGGCCACATGTGTTGCGTAACTTGATCATACAACTTCCAATACCTTTGAACAAACCCTAACCATACAAACCCTAGCCTAGACTAACTCTGCTAACCCTAGTGCTGTCGTCGTCTTTCTTGTGCTATAAACACCTTTGTGCACCATCTATTTGTCTTTAAGCAATTGAATGTTAGCTAAGGCGTTGTTTCTAAAGTGTTGATATTGTTACATTGAATGCCATTAGCATTTATTGTGAAGTAATATTGTAATCATTGCTATTGTACAACTTTGATTTGCTTCATCAATAATATTGTTTATCAATTTGCTTATTATCAGAAAGTCATTTGATTATATGAAGTACTAACCAACAAACAATCTTGCACACGTAGTTTTATTGTTGCTTTGTTCTCGGGCAAGGATACTTCTTGGTTGTACTCCAGTTATCTTTATTGGCCATAGGCCGAACTTTCTGATCAGGTGGTGACTTGTGAGGGGGAAATTATCCTTTAGCTCTTAAACCTTTTGCCTTCTCAAAACCCCAAGTCACCGGGGATGTCTCCCTTGGGCCTTACCTCCCTAAATAGAAAGAACCTTCCCATTGAGGTGACAATGGGTGGGATTGGTTCAGTTACGCTAGTTTGATCTCTTTTATCCATCTATTATCCTAACTACAAACTGTGCGATAACAGGTACTACAGGAAGTTCATTAGAGGATATGCGCAGATTACAACCCTGATGGAAAAAATTGCTAAACAAAGAGAATAAGTTTCAATGGAGTGAGTAATGTCAGGAAGGTTTAGACACTTGGAAACATAAATCGGTTACCGCGTCCATTTTGATATTTCCATATTGGAAGAATGAGTTTCATGTTCATGTGGATGCATCATCTGTAGCTTTAGGTGTAGTGTTAACACAACATGGAGAAGGAGATATAGATCATCCCATTGCATTTGCAAGCAAGAATTCGTCAAGCAACGGTGTATGCATTACAAAAGTTCAGACATTACGTGTTGGGTTCACACTTTAAGCTAATATATTTGGTCAAAAACCAATGTTGGTCAAGTATTTTTCTTCATTTCAAAAATGGTACTATGGTACTTAAGTGAAAAGGATAACAATTATTTTTCTTAACCATTTAAGATAAATTCAATTAACTATATATATATATATAATTCAATTTTTTAAAAGAATATTTTTTTAAATCTTTCATCAAACATAGTTTATATATATAGATATATTAATTATTTAAAATTTTCATATATATTTTCAAGTAAAAAACAATACTATAGTATTTAGTATTATAATACTTAAGTGGAAATGATAACAATTATTTTTCATAACCATCTAAAATAAATTCAATTAATTATATATATAAATAAATAAAATTCAATTTTTAATTTTTTTTTTTTTTAAAACCTTCCATCAACTTGATATCGTTTACCTCTTTTAAAAACGAGAAACTTTCCATATGATATAAGGTGTGTATTGTTTATAGTGTTATAGTTAAGAAGAAAAGATAAAAAATATATTTAATATGTGGAAAATGTGTGATTGCAAATGTGTATAAGGTTTAAAGGATGTGGTATAGATAACGTTAGTGTAAGGTATATGTTAAATGGACGCTTTATATAATATTATTGATCACATGTATTACTAGAATTTACAAATAACATTATAATTGTGACATGTAATATCGACAAAGCCCTCTTATGTATCTTCATATAATATAAGATTAATAAATACAATACATATATATTGGAATTATATTAAATAATAATTTATTTTTATAAATAAAATAATTTATTGACTAAGACATCATTATATATTTTTTTTTGTTTGTTAATTTGTGAAGGACCTGCGATTAACCTGTGGCTTGAGAAACGGCGACTCAGGGGCATCTAAGCCGTCAAAATCACCCGGGGATCGCACCCGGCCTGAGCCACACCAACCCTTAACATGGTTGGATTTTTTGTCCCCGCAGGTTTCGAACCGGTGACTTTAACATCACGAAGTGGCTTAACAACACACTCCGTCACCGACTGTCCTACACCTCGGGGACTAAGACATCATTATATTAATTATTATTATTCAAACACTTAATTTATATTAAAATTTAAACTATAAATTATTTCAATTTAAAAGTATTTTATGATTAAAATTATGTACTTCTTAATTTTTAAGAGATAATAGAGTTAAATCTAAAGGATAAAGTATGGTTAGCAACAAAATCCTCTCTCAAAAAAAATTGTATTATATCAAACTTTGTTACATGTTCAAATTTCATTCCAATGTATAACTAAATTGTAAATCAGCGGAATTGAAGAGTAACATATATAATATTAATTTAAAAAAAATATTTTACTTCATTTTAAGTAGAACATAATCGAATTGGGATATAATTTAAATTATTATTTAACATAAATATTCATTGTACCAGGCCGAGAGGTGTTCTAGAGTCTAGTATGGGAAAGATGTTGTGTTCTAGAGTCTAGTATGGGAGAGATGTTGTCACATTAGATTTTGTTACATAACATTACAATAATAAAAACTAAAATCAATTTAATTAATAATAATAAAATAGATTTAATTAAAAAAACAATTACATTCACTATTACATATTACACAAAATCTAAAATATTAAATAATAATAGAAAATTAACATTCCTTTAGTCTCCATACTTTATAAATCCCTTTCATTTAGATGCTTTATAAATCCTGGTTTAAGATAAAATATTAAATAATAATAAAAAAATTGCCATCTTAAAAAATTTCATCCCTTTCATCTCGATGCTTTATAAATCCTCATTCACCTAGATGCTTTATAAATCCTGGTTTAAAATAGATCTACGCTATTTTATCTTACCACATCCTATTAAAAAAAATAAAAATAAAAGTAAGAATGTCGTTTCATCTTAAAAAAATTAGTATTGTAATTCGTAATTGTGGCCTCTTACAATTTATAGGTCAGTCCGGAGTACACTGTATAATCTCTCTCGTAACAGAAGAATCTAACAACTGTAGCGGTCCTCATGGAGGGCAAGTTTAACCGTAAGTACCTATTATCTCTGATCTTCTGGTTTTTTTATTTGGTTTTATTGCTCATAATCATACTTTAATTTCAAGCAGTTTTGCTGCTGTGAAACTTTAGAGAAATACCAGGACCGCTTTCATATTGATGGTTCTGTTAAGTTAAAATCTCAAGCCTCGGTATTATTACATCTCAGAGTAGTTTCATTTTCCTTACATTATCATTTATCATATGCCAGAAAGAGATTCCGCAGTTGAGTCATTCGGCAAACTGTTATTGAAATTTAATTTAACAGCTACGTGTGAAGTAGCCTATCGATTTATAGGATTTACTCATATTTTTAAGTTGGTCATTTCAAAAATCGTTATTGAAACTTAATTTACCGTGTGAGGTAGCCCATGGATTTACACGATTCAAAATGCTGTATTTTAAACGTTCTATGAAATGATTTTTTTTGGGTAATATTTTTTTGGAGATATTTGCTCGAAATTGTTAGATTCGCAGATTTTAGTGATTATTTCTGTATAATCCGAGTTGCCCCAGGGTTTTTTCAGCATGCCGAATCCATTTTTGCATTCAGAAATGGATCTTAAACAACAAAAAATAGTGATTTCGTGCAAATTTATATCGCCGGATTCCAGCGAAATAAGCCATTTCGTAAAACAGTTAGACAACACCATTCAAAATAGTTTATGAGAATTCGGCAATATGCAAGATCCTAGAACCTAAAAGTTTATAGGCAGTGGCCCTAGAATTGGGCTAACGGATCTGACCTTAAAATTGGGTATTTAGGTTTTGTATATATATATCTATATAGATATATAATAGGTTTTCCTTATTAAAATTTGTAATTCATTTATGAAAAAATAAAATTACATTCTGTAGGTCTGTAGGTGCTTTTATGCATTTCTGAAGTCCTTTGAACGAATCCATATCACAATAAGCAGGTAAGACTGATGTCCTCATCAATCACCTCAAAAAGGTCATCAGTACATGTCTCAAAATGATTCCCTCTCAGAAAGAAGAAACTATACACATCCCAAACATATATATCTCCAGTACTCCCAAACAGTATCATAAGAAAGTGATCAAAGTTTGCCTCTCATTTAAATTTTATACATATCGATAAACCAAATACAGTATCTGTAACATATTTCCATAGAACTCAGATCAAACAGCTCCTTAATATCTCCTAATAAAAATATGGATGAACATGTTCAGAGGTTTGACCCTCTACTTCCTCCTGGATATGACAAAGATCTGGATCCAGCAAAAGACCAGCCTTGGACAGTCCATCTGCAAGCTCATTCCTCTTTCTGTAAACATGATGAAAATAAATACAAGTAATTGTAGCTCTATAATTTTGAATCTCTTCAAAATGGGCCTGAACAGAAAGTTTCCCAAATAATTAACCCCCGGAATCTAATTAATCACTGGTAGAGAGTCTCCAAAGATCTGCATTTTAGAAGCTCCTTTTCCAGCTGCAAGCAACAGGGTTAGTTTCAAAGCCAGGAGTTCTGCAAAGTTGTTTGATGCCCCTACTGAGGCCTGCTTTGAATTTTAGTACATGTGTGTCTTTCAGATAGATAACCCCACCTGCTTCATATACAGGTGGGTTTCCTTGACAAGCATCATCAAAATAGGCCCAAGCACCAGATCTATCAATCTCTTCCACAGAAATCTACCTTGGAGGCTTCTTATGTTTTGTCTGTTTAAAGCTGTTAAGAATGCTCATACTCTGAGTGGCACACTGTATGGATGGAATGAATCTGTCTTCAAAAAGACTAGCATTCCTCACAAGCCATATCCCCCAAGCTATAATCAGAGGCAGTGCTTTGTATCTTTTTAAAGCCATGTTACTACACCAATTCTTCAGACTTTCCTCAATAGAAAATCCCCTCCAAACATGCTTTAAGCCTGTGAAAACTTCCACTTCTTTCCACACTTGTGTTGATTTTTTCTTAACTCAACACATGAAGTAATTGCCAATAATTTGCTCAAACACAGAAATTACACTAGCTGATATAATTCTGGAAATTATGCAAAATTACCTACAGCTGAGTTAATTAACTAGAAATAACAGCAGAAGCATACACAAAAATCACACACATAAATTGGACAACACAGGAAGTACCCTGGAAACCCTAGTGTGGGGAAAACTAGCAAATAGGGGCTTTATTAGCTTCTGAGGAAAGATAAATTACAGCAGAAAAAACTCAGACTTTCTTACAGCAGAAATCAGCTGACATTTCAGCAGAAGAACCCAGCCCAGATGAGGCTGTACGACCCTCCTTCTCAGCCCTCCTTGCTCAGAAAATTCGGCCTGTATGGCCTCTTATTTTCTGCCTTCTGCTGATGTAGCCTGGCCAGATTTGGCTCTCTTCCTTGCTGCTGTATGCCCTCTTTTCTGGCTGATGATGCTAGCTGTACGGCCCTGCTCTCCCTTGCAGATTTGGCCCAGCCGAAGCGCCCTTCTTCAGCCCTGATCTTGCCCTCTTCCTCTGCCAACAATGCCTCAGCCTAGCGCCCTTTTCCTCTCTCACTTGCTCAGCTCACAAATGAGAATGTTGTGTGTCCTCACACCCTCAGCCCCTTCTTTTATCCTTCAACCAGCCACCTAACAGCCTTGAGATGTGTGCCCATCTATGCTCTCAATGGCTCAGATTTGAGGCTGCCTCCTTTGGGCTGAATCCCACATTCCACTAAGTGGTGTGCCCCCCTTGGCAGGGTCCCACACAGCACTAAACAGGGCGCCTCCTTTCCCGGGCCCCACAATCCATTCAAGACTGCATTTTTTGCTGATTAGCCTAAGTCTGATTTAGGTTGAGATAATAAGGCTTATCTGGGCCTTGGTGTGTCCATCAGCTGGCCTAGGACACTTAGGCACAGCTGAGATACCTCACGAGCTAAAAAACTAACAACTTGAACAGAGTAAGCACAGGTCATAATCAAATGATGAATAGTCTCTTCATTTTCCTTGCACAAGGGACATCTACTAGGAGCATGCCGGCTTCTTTTCTGCCATATATCCCAAGTTAGTGCCTTATTCTCGAGAGCCAGCCACATAAAAATACGATATTTGAGAGGACATTTGAAGTTTGAACTTCCAAATAATTTTCCACCACCAAACAGGTTCACCCGTACCCTCCGAACCATATAGAACCATATATCCAACCTTGGGAGTATATAATCCTCTAGTAGAATTCTTTGACCAAATCAATTTATCATCTATATCCTTAATTCTTACATGACTTGACCTTAAATTGGCAAGATAAGCTTCTCATACCAACACATCTTCACCTCTAAGCCCAATCATATCTGCAGTATTCCATTTTTTTCTCTAAACAGTGGTAAGTTCTGGAGCAGCCACCTGACTTAGGAAAAATAACCCTTTCCCATGAAGAATATGGACTAAATTTTCAGGCAACCTGTAGCCCTTACCACATTAAACCCAGGGATCTTCACCTAGTCTAACTCTATTTCCCTTTCCCACCTTCCATACAAGCGACCTCCCAATCAGTGGAAAAGCTAAAACAACTGCCTTCCAGATAATTGAAACATTATGACAGAACTTTGAGGGCCTTCTTATCCAATCTTAAACTGAATCAGGGTCAATATACTTCTGGATAACCACCTGACACCAAAGGATTTTGCCTGAAATTAGCCTACAAACACATTTTGCTGCCAAGGCTTTCGCAAAAAGATGAATGCTTGTTAATCCCTACCCTCCCATCTCTTTTGCGACTGCAATATTCTGCCATTTAATCAGGGTTATACCCTTTTTTTCCCTGTCCCCTTACTATAAAAACCTATAACTGATTCTCCTTATATTTTCTAAGACACTCTTAGGTATAAAAGCTAAGGACATCCAATAGATAGGAATAGCTTCTAACACTGACTGAACTAAAATAAATCTTTCTCCCCTAGAGAACCATCTATTGCACCAAACAAAGAGCCTCTTTTCTACTTTAGCAATTGATCCATCCCAATCTTTTATCTCATAATCATTAGGTTTTATAAAAAATCTTAAATACTTCAAACCGTTCTGCAATTCAACCTGCTGATATGAAAACAACTGAGAAAAGAACCTTATATCCTCATCGTTCACCCTCATATAAGATACAGTTGATTTAACCAGATTTATTTTCATACTTGTAGCAGTACAGTACTGGTCTATGATCTTCTTAAGCTTTAGAGCATCTCTTATTGATCCATCACAAAACAATAGTATGCCATCTACAGATAAGAGATGGGATAGAAAAAGAGATATCCCTATCTTAATGCCTTTGAAGGAACTAGTCTTCCTGGCCTTAATCAATGCCCTGTTCAAATCCTCAGCAACAATTAGAAACCAGAGTGGGGATAGTGGGCACCCTTGCCTCAACCCTCTTCCTGGCCTGAAAAATGCTGAGGCGGATCCCTTGATAAGGGTAGAAAAGGACACTCCTCAAGTGACACAACTCATAGCCTAATCAACAAAATGAACATAGAAACACAAACGAATGAGCATCAATCTCAGATATAACCAACTGGCTCAATCATAAGCTTTAGACAGCTCCAATTTGACCACCATTGCTGGATGTCTCTTTTTTTTTATGGTATGGAAACCCTCTTGAGCTACCACCAATTGCATCATGAATCTATCTTCTTGATAAAAGACCATGCCATTTGAAATTGAGCCAGATAACAACCTCTTTACCCTCAATGCTATAATCTTAGCTATAGTCTTATAAATGCAATTACATATGAAATGAGCTTGTATTCTTTAAATGTAGATAGATTATCTGACTTTGGAATGAGGGCAATCAAGATGGAATTAAATGCAACAAGCATCTTCTGAGATGATCTGGATTCCTCAATAATCCTCATCAGATCCTCCTCTATTGTTTCATCAAAACCTATGAAAAATTCAACAGGCCACCCACCACGACTGGGACTCTTGTCTTTTTGAAAACTATGTAGAACGACTTGGAGCTTATCTTTTGAGACTTTCTCTAGTAGCCTCACATTGTCTTCTTCATTCACAAAGTTGGGGAAAAAGGATGTCATTTAACCACTTCAGCTATTGTGACCTGACTCTCTGCCTTATATTTTTCCCCAAAGTGTTCAACACTTGTCCTAGCAATGTCCTCAAAACAAGTAACAGCGGGTCCATCATTCTTTGAGACCTTCCAAATGGTATTAACATTTTTTCTATCATTTGCACACCGGTGAAAAAACTTTGTATTTTCATCACCCTCTAAGAGGGCTCTACTCTTAAGTCTCCAGGTTGCCTCTGTATCTGCCAAAACTTTTCTTTTTCTTTGCTCTAACTAATTTACTTCTTTTTAAATCTTCATTTGGATATCCTGCCACCTCTTGATTATACAATCCTTCCAATTGAGCCTCCACAAAATCAATTTCCTGCTCATCTTTTTCCTTCTTTTCATGTGCCCATGCAACTGCAGCACGTTTAACCCTTTTAAAATTTGCTTCAAACTGAATAGTTGCTGATTCTCTGAGACACCCATCAAATGGAACTCATCGCTCCTTAATTAATCTGATAAAGTCGTCCACCTCCAACAAAGAGGGGTTAAATTTAAAAGGACGGGAGGTTTCTTCCTTGGAATTGCCAATTCCAAAAAGACTGGAAAGTGATGGGATTCACCTCCCATACCAACCCACTACCCTATCTGAGATTGATCATTAAGAAAGGATTCAGACAAGAGAAACTTGTCCATTATCTTCTTTCCCACCCTTTTAGTCCTCTATGTAGGGCTTAACTTGACAGAATCAATGTCATAAAGGTCCATATCTTCCAATTTCATAAAAAAGAAATCAGTTCGAGGATCAACCTGAGCAATAGGACCCAAAATCTTAGATATACCCAGAGAAAAATTTAGATCCCCACCTATAAATAACATTCGCCTATCTAAGAAGACTCATTACAAATATCCTGTCCCAATATACCACTTTATCTGCATATGGACCATAGATGTTTAGGACAATAATCTCCTCACACAATTCCTAGGAGTATAAACTGTGCCCAAACTTGAATCAACAGACAAAATATTAGAACAAGAAATAACCTCCACCTAGAAGATCTCACATCCTCATCCCACAGCAGCTTGCCTCAAGTCATGAACAGATACAGCCTGTTTAACATCTGAAGTTCGAAACTGGGCTTCACTTGACCAAAATTCAACTTATTGGACAACGGTTATACTTGCTTGACTATTTTGCTGGTAGGAGAATCAAAATTTCTAGGTGGGGCATCCATGGAATGAACAATAGAAGCATCTTCACCTTTCATTTTGACAGGAAAATTGACTTGCTTTGGTAACTTTTCAGTATTTGAAGCAAGATGGCTTTGCATGATAAGATGGGTGCCAGGAAGATTTTGCAATCTCTGACTGAGAGAAATATCTGCATTTGAATCTCCAGACTCAGATTCTGTTTCTATATCATTATGTATGTCAATAGCCATGAACTCCTCTTGTTTGACATCATGGAGAGTGGGTAGCCAGGATACTCTCTGCAATATAGAAACGTGCAGCATCCCCAGACAAAACATCCTCTCACAAAAGAAGAGTCATTATATCACCACCAGACAGGTATTCCATTACAAGGTACAAGTATTCTGTGTGTCCTGGGATGAATAAAAAAAGTTTCACAATGGACCAACTATCAACTTCTGCAAGCAGATTCCACTTCTGAAACTCAAATTGCTCCATCCCAACTGCATCTCATCACAAAATTGCTGGACAAAGAGTACTTCAAAACACCAATGCTATTACAGTGGGTAACATCTGGCTCCAGCTTGGGGACATGTGTCCTTCTTGGGGGCAGCTTGGGGACAAGTGTCCTTAATGGGGGCACTTGAGAATCCCAGAATCTCAAAAACAACCCCTGCATCCACCAGTCTCAACATTCTTAGCACTTATCCTTGGCGAAGCCATCTCCCTTTTTGCTTGATCACCATATAGAACAGGGAAACCTCAAGTTGAAAGTGTTCGTATGGTGGAACCTGTTGAGATTTGGGTACCAAGGAAAGTGGTCTCCTAGTGTTTGTGAGTCTCTAAACACAAAGGGGAAAGCATTACCCTCATGCTTGTACTTTATGTTATAATTTCACTTTGACTTTATTCACTTAAGTCTAAAGTGACTTTATTCACTTCAGTCATATAGTGACATTAATTTCACTTAAATGTGAATTAATGAACATAAAGTGAACTATGGAAACATAAGTGGATTATGAGATCTATTCTCATCCATCCATTTTGGAGAAAGACTTAGATCTAATCTGGGCCATTGGTTTTCTAGGTTAGCCTTGAGATTAGGCCAAAGGAGGCAAAGGAGGGAAAAAGAGATTCACTGTTCACTTGAGAGAGTTGAGTGAAGGGAAGAGAGTCAGTGAGGGTTTGGAGAAGAGAGGCACACTTGAGAGAAGAAGGGTGCAAAGCTTCAAGGAGGGCGCACTAGCTTCGTGAGAGCATTCATGGAGGAGAGGAGCGCATATGCTTGAGGGCATATTAGTGAGAAGCTAAGGGCACAAACTAGCATGGAGGCATTTGCTTGAGAGGAGGGCACACTTGTGTAATAGAGGGCGCATAAGGTCAAGCAAAGGGCGCAAACTTTGAGGAAGGCGCACAAGAGAAGTGTAGGGGCACATTCTCTGTGAGGAAGGGCGCACTAGAGGCATAGTGCGCACCAAGCAAAGAGAGCAGGGTGCATCTATCTCTTGGGTGCATTCTACAATTAGGCAAGGCAAGGCAAAGGTAAAGGAAAGGCATAGCAAGGAGAAGAGGGTGCACCAAGGTAAAGGGCGCTTTGTTCAAAGGCTAGTAGGCACAAGTTAGAGGGACTCCATTGCAAGTTTGAGATGAAGCTTGTCATTGTATCAAGTTCCTTGTGTATTTACTTGTTATAGCATTTGTTTTGAGATCTCCAATATATATCTATCTCTCTTACTGGTTTTTCCCATGGGGTTTTTTCCAGGGTCATGTTGACCAAAAACACTTGTGTACATTTGTCATGGTTTGCTTAGTATTTTCAGCTTGTAGTTGTTAAAGATTCTAGAGGTGTATTTGATGTTTAATGCATGTTAAAGAAGGCTAACTTGGACAACAAAACTATCCTTCATTAAACCTTATAACAAGAGGCATTAAAGAGCATCAAATCAAAGTTTAAGGGGGGATTTCAGAGGGCAGAATATCAGACCTGTTAGCAGCCTTCAAACAACAGCTAGGACTGTTACAGTATGTAGCTCGGGCAGGTACTTCCACACTAGGGGTGTCTAGTAGTGTGGAAGGGCCCCCCATGATGTCTAGACAACTTAGTGATGGTGGGGATCACTTAAGTCAACATGAGACTAAGTCACAACCGTTGGATGTGACTTAAGTTATCTCAATGCTTGATTAAGTGCCCACCTTCAGATCTAGATCTTGAGGTGAAGATCTAAGGGCCATGATTGAATCAATCCAAGTACTGAGCAAGGATTCCCTCAAACACATCCAGGGGTCTTAGAACACATCTAGGGACTTACTGTTTGGTCTTTGACCAAGAACCCCAGTAATATACTGGGGGCCCTTACTAGGGTCTTTTGCCATGGCTCTAACTGCTTGGCCCTAGACCAAGAACCTCAGGAGTGCACTGGGGGCCCTAGATCTCAGCTAGGGTCTTATGCCATCCTCCCGGAGAATGGCTCTTGCAGCTGCTTAAATTTAACAAAAACACTAAAAACATTAAAAAAAATCAATGAAAATCTGCCATGAATGTTCACCAAATACAAAAATTCCCACACCCTCTTCCTTCTTGCTGCTCACAACTATCCTCTTGCTGGAAATGCATCAAAGCTTGCTCCCAATGCTCCAAACTACAAGTGAAATGCTTGCTACTGTTGTAGGAAGCTCCTCTTGCTCAAGAATGTGTGAGGAATGAGTGAACCAAGTGCTTTCTTATAGGAAATATTGGGATGTTAGGGTTTTTAGATGTTTCCAAAATCAAAATTAAAAAAAATGAATAAAAAACTTGTATGCATGCTTTATCTTTATTAAAATTGGAAATAACAACAAATTGGGTGAGTTTTGGGTGGGCCGCGGTCTTCTTAGATGCCCGTACGAGCCCACAAACAACCAAAAAACCACTCGAAACGTCGGCTGTATAGGATTCGTACTCGTTTCAGTGTTTCACTGAGTTTCGGGTGTCGGGACGGGGGTTAGCAGGCCGTTTCCTGCAACTTAGGTCAAGTTACAAAGACACCTTATTGACATCCTAATCACAAGAGCAAGCACTTTACCAGTCAAAATATTAACACCGCTCAAAACATAAACAATTGACCTATCGTTTGAAGAATATTGATACCAACATCATTGAGTCTCATATTAACAATTCATATTGGGTATCACCTAAGCACAATGTTCAACAAAGGATCAAATTAGGATTGTTAGATCCTTTGACAGTTCAACAATTTTGCTCAACTCTTAGAAGTTCCTATCGTCTCTTTTCATCCGCCATAACAACATCAAGAATCAAGAACCATGCGAATATAACACAAGCCAGAGCAAGACATAAAGCCCTTCCATAATTATGCTTTGAGGACAAAGCATTTCTAAAGGGGTGGCAATGTAATAGATGTAAATATATAAAATTTAAAGAGATAATAATAATTAATAGATAATAACAATAGTCAATAACTAATAATTAATATACAATGAAGAGACACCTTCCTAATGAAAGGTCACGTCTCTTAAGTAAGGGCACTCCTTCATGGTATATAAATGGCCCTCACTTTCATTTGTAATATACTATTCATTCTCATGTCACATTCATATTTATCAATTATATTTATCTTTATGGATCTCTCTATTTTATCGTACTTAAATTGGATATTCTTATAGTTGTCAAACAAGTTTGTTTGTCACATAAGAGTCATTATATCACCACCAGGAAGGTATTCCATTACAAGGTACAAGTATTCTGTATCCTAGGATGAAAAAGAAAGTTTCACAATGGACCAACTATCAACCTCTGCAAGCAGATTCCACTTATGAACCTCAAATTACTCTGTCCCAACTGCATCTCATCACAAAATTGCTGGAAAGAGTATTTCAAAACACCAATGCTATTACGCGGGGTAATAGGGCTGATATGAAATATATAATAAAATAGCAGTGGAAGATTACAATATTTCAATCCTTAACACCCCAATCTTCTAGGCAATCCAAGGAGAAAAGAAACCGAAGTGTTATTGACAAGTTTCAGACCTCTAGGGCAATCTTATCATGCATAAACCAGATCTGAAAACTCTCATTTACAGAAGTAAAACAACCCATGTTTTCTTCAGTTACAATGTTAAATCACTTAATATAATCGCCTTTACTTATGTCAAATCGGCAAGACATTTATAGCTGTAAATTACAAATCATGAAGAACATAGATGTCTGAAAATCAAATCTGCAATTTACACAAGTATTGGATAGCTGAAAACTTTATTAATATGCATAAGATGAAGTTGTTGTACATACCAAAGTCTTATCACAAGGCTAGTACAATCCACTAACTCTCCAAAACCCTAATTAGGGAAAACCAATTAAAACCCTAGCTCAACCAAGGAACTCAAACATGCATGAATCACACATACAAGTCTTCCAAGGCAAGATGCTTCCTCTTCTTCTTCTTCACCATATACACATAAGGTTTGATCTCAAAACTCTAATCTCAATTCTCCAAGGGATGAAACCCTAACCCTAGCGACTCCAAGAGAGAGAGAGAGAACAAGTACAAATGAATATCTAAGAGAGAGAAGATGACTAGTGCGCTCCTCCTAGTCACATCTCTAACATGAGTGAATAAGAATGATGAACACAATGAATGATGATCATCTCCAATTTCTTCTTCTTCACAAGAGTAAACCCTAGTCATGAGCAATCTCCAACAAAGATGTTCTCCTCCCATGTATAACTTTTCCTAGGGTCTCCTCATGAACGCTAGCAAATCACTCCAAGAAGACGAGCATAAAAAGAAGAGAATGATAATAATGATGATGAATGAAAGGACTCTTTCCTTCCTCTATATATATGGGAGGCAAGGGAGGCTAACAATACAATGTGGGCCTAAGCCCTTACAAGCAACCTACAATAAACACACGTAAGCCTACACAAGTAAAGTGTTCCACTCCAAGGGTACACATGTCATGCATCAAGGCAATTCCTTACACAATAAGGGCTCCAAGATGATGTAGCTACACAAGGTGTGTCAACACTCCACCACAAGCCACATGAACTCCATCGCTCCTCTTAAGCCACGTACTCCATTGGGTCCACTTCCCATGCATGAACACTATGGCAACCTACGTGTCTTGGAGCCAACTCTAAGCCTCCATATTGAAATCCAAGCTACCCTATGCTATCTAGGGCCTGATGCCCTCCTACAAGATGCAGAACGTTCCTCCTAAGTAGGGTGTTCTCCAAGCGAGCGAACCTCTCCATGTGGCCATCATGAAGGACGTCCCCCAAGTCGTGAAGAGAACTCCAACAACCTAGGGAAGAATGCCAATCAAGCACCCAATTAAGGTCAAGCAAACACTGAGTAAGCTATCTCCAATGTGCAAATCCATCACAAACCATCTCCCATGTGCCAATCCATCTTGGACCATGTACCCCAAATATTATGAAGCACCCCCAAACATAGTGTAAACACTTTCAAAGTAACCCGAAAGCTAACACCATTCGGGCCTTACATTAATGACGCTAATGCCCACTAAGTCAAGGTTATAGCTTTCTCACACTTGTAATGTAGATCTGTTGAAGCTTGTAGCATCAGACATGTATCTCCACATTGGATTGTGTCTATCATGTGGGGATCGTCATTAATACCTCTCAGAACTTTGGAAATTCACTTTAATAATTTAATTATTAAAGTGAATGTCATTTTAGAATTGATTGAGGTTAATTAAATAAAATGTCTAAGTTGTTGGCATTAGTGATTTAAGTTAATTAAATGAATCTTAGCCATTGATCTCAAGTGAGGGAGATTTAATCTCATCCATTGATCACTTTGGAGATTAGGGTTAGAGCTCATCTCAAGATTATAAAAGGAAACCAAGGGAGAGGAGGAGACACACATTTACTCATTCTTGAGACAACGAGAGAGAGAAGACAACAAGAGAGAAATTGTTTGCAGGTGTCTGGGAATGACTGACAACTAAGGGAAGATGCCATGAAGCATTGGGTAGGGCCGCAGGCTGGTTTTCTCTTTTGGGTAGTGGCCGTACAACACTATGCAAGCCATATTGCCCGCAGCAACATCCATACAGCCACACGACAGGGTCATACATGGCGTCGTACAACAACCAGGAGGGTCGTATAGCAGGCCATACAGTCAGTCAATAGATTTTCCAAGCAGTAGTTTCAGGCAGGGGCAGGGGTTTCTGTAGACCAACAAATTAGGTTTTTGCTATAGCTTGTTTTTCTCTCAGTGGGCCATTTTCCCTTTTACGAGAGCCATGATTTTTATCATAATAAAATTATCTCATTGCTAGTTTTCCCTTGGGGGTTTTTCCAGGGGTATTTACCCAAAAATATTTGTGTACATGTGTTTGGTTTCCTGGTTTACTTCTACTGCAATTTCTGGTTAAGAATCTCAGTGCGCTTTTATTCAATAGATCTGCATTTTATTTTAGCAAGAATTTACTAGGAACTAATTGCCGTGATTGGGGTTCAAGGAAATTTAACATGGTATAAGAGCTCACACTCTGAAGGAGATCAGGCAAGGGTTTTGTCACAAGTTTTATAGCAGATCTAAATTCCAATAGTTTATATTCTTCATTAAAATTCTGATTTAGAGATGGCCGCAACTGGTTTGAGGTTTGAGGACAGGTTGGAAGGTGCATCTAACTTCATTCCTTGGAAGGCGAGGGTTACATTAATTCTCATGGAGAATGGGTTGTCGGAGTTTGCAAATACCACCATCACCCCATGAACGAATCCACAACAATTGGTTGTCCATAATCAAAAGGATGTGAAATCCAAGAGGATCATCTTAGATGCGGTGAAGGATCACTTGATTCCTCACCTATCTGAGAAGAAGTCAGCCAGGGAGATGTTTGAAGCTTTGAAAAATATTTTCCAGAACAGTAATACAAACAAGAAGATGGTGTTGAGGTAAAAGTTTAGAAACACCAAGATGACCAGATCAAATATATTGACCAACTATCTCACTAAGATCACTTAGGTGCGTGATCAATTGGCAATAGTTGGGGAGGTCGTGACAGATGAAGAGATGGTGAGGACAACTGTGAATAGTTTCACTAAGCCATGGGCCCCATTCATCAAGGGCATCGTTGCATGGGAGACACTTTCCAAATTTGACAGGCTATGGGATGATTTCATCCAGGAGGAGATTCAGGAGGAATCTATAGCAGGCCAACAAAAGGGTGATGATTAGAATCTGGCTCTTGCTAGTCAGGCAAGGAAGACCAAGGGAAAGGGTTCGGTCAAGAGGAATACAGGTGGAGATTCGACTTCAGAGGTTGGAAAGAAGAGGGATCTGAGCAAAGTGAAATGCTTTGCGTGCAACAAGAGTGGTCACTATGCTTCACAATGTCCTGAACGGAAGAAAGGGAAGAGTAAGTCTCAACAGGTAGCAACATCCGCAGATACTCAAGTCAAGGAGTTTGCTGACAGGTTCGAGAATGATTTCTTGTTGTTCTCTTGTCTTTTTGGCACAATTTCCAACGGTGCCTGGTTCGTGGATAATGGGGTTTCTTGTCACATCACGGGGACATAACAGTTGTTCACCAGTTTTTTAGAGAGGGACTTGGATCTGCATGTGGAGCTTGGTACCAATGCCAAGTGTGGTGTAGAGGGAGTTGGGACAATTAGGTTTCAGCTGGAGTCAGGAGGTTCTCTGGAGGTGGCAGATTTGTTGTATGTTCCGGAGCTCAAGAAGAGTTTGCTTTCAGTTTCGACAATGGAGGACAGGGGATATGCCATCACTTTCGAGGATGGTCAGGTTCTTATTCGGATGAAAGGATCTAGCCTTGACTCAGCACGAGTTCTTGGTAACAGAAAGGGCAATCTATACAGGCTGAAGGCCCGTGCCCTGGTTCATGACAATGATGGCCTGTGCGAGCTTTGGCACAGGGAGGTGGGTAACTTGCATCACAGAGCGCTACCTGCACCGAGGGAGATTATCATTGGTCTTCTGGAGTTAAGTGTGGAGCGGAAGGGATTATGCAAGGGGTGTGCTCTTGGAAAGAATGCCAAGGTTACTTTCTCGAGCAACGAGAGGATATCCAAGGGGATCTTGGATCTAGTACATACATGCGTATGTGGTCCAATGTCAGTAGAGTCAGTGAGAAGGTCCAGTTACTTTGCGACCTTCATTGATGATTTCTCTAGGAGGACGTGGATTTTCTTCATGAGGACCAAGAGTGAGGTCTTCAGTCAGTTTCGAGAGTTTAAGGCTCTCGTGGAGAATTAGACATGAAAGAAGATTAGAGTTCTGAGGTTAGATAATGGTAGTGAGTACACCTCAAACGACTTCAACGATTTCTGTAGGGAAGCAGGGATAAAGAGGGAGTTAATAGTACCTTACAACCCACAACAGAACGGGGTTGCAGAAAGGAAGAATTGGTCCATCATTGGAGCTGCCAAGGTGATGATTCATGACCAAGATTTGCTCATGTTCCTTTGGGCAGAGGCATGCAATACGACAGTGTATGTGCAAAACAGGAGTCCTCATAAGGTCTTGGAGGACAAGATTCCAGAAGAGGCGTTCTTTGGAGTAAAGTCGGAGATTGGCCATTTCCGCATTTTCAGTTGTCCAGTGTATATCCATCTACGAGCAGAGAAGAGAACAAAGTTGGAGCCCTCAGGGGAGAAGGGCTTATTTATTGGCGATAGTGAGACCTCAAATGCACATAGGATCTGCATTCCAGTGCAGAGGAAGATCGTGGTAAGCCGAAATGTCAGGTTTGAGGAGGGCTTGGCATACATGAAGTATCATGAGCCTACTTCAGTGACAAAAGACAAGGAGCAGGAGGCTTCGAAGGATGAACAACGCTCATCGACTACTTCTAGCTCAGGATGTTAGACTTCAGGTCAGGAAGAGGAGTTGAGGGATCCTTCTAGTTCTGTTAGGAGGAAGCCTTGATGGCTAGAGCAGATATTGAGGGATGCTCAGGAGCATGTGGAGGCTCCTAGGAGTACATTCAGGGAGAGTAGACCGCTCGGGAGATTATCTAGTTACATGGCTCTTATGAGTAGCATCATTGATTCCGAGCCTACCGATGTTGAGGAGGAAACAAACCAACAGGTTTGGAGGGATGCCATGATGAAGGATTATCACTCCATTATGAAGAATGATGTATGGGACATAGTTTCGAGACTAGAGGGAAAATTGGTGGTGGGATCCCAGTGGATCTTTAATAAGATCAAGCATGTTGTGGATGGTAGCATAGAGAAATACAAAGCGAAGTTTGTGGTGAAAGGGTTCTCCCTGTTAAATTTGGGTAATATTGTAGCACGGTAATTTCTTCTAAAAATTTTAGCACTCAAGCAATTTAAGTCTGTCACTTAAACAAAGTTAGAACATCTAGCAAGTAGATCTGTGAAGGACAGCCATACCCATATACAAGGAACCTTTGTTCTATCATGAAATCAAACTTAGATCTAATATAACAATGTCAACTTCTGATCACATGAATATAAACTCAGATCTAATATAACAATGTCAACTTCTGATCACATGAATATAAACTCAGATCTAATATAACAATGTCAACTTCTGATCACATGAATATAGACTCAGATCTAAAATAAGGAACAGATCTGAATACAATAGTGGATCTATATAATTGAGCCAAGAACTCAGATCTAAATTCTGCCTAATCATTCTCAATAAACATATCTTGTAGATCTATACAAAGCTTACTATGATAAACAATCTTGTAATCAAATCAGATCCAGATCAAGGTAGAAAAGTAGGAAGTAAACTTACCTGGCACACCAGCCTTACCTTTGAAGGGGAAGCAGTAACTACAAGAGACTTAGAACCATTTTGATATGCTCAGATAAGATTCAGTTCATAGATCCACATTTGATCTTTATGCCAAAGAATGANCCTTGAAAATCTTGAGGGTTAAGAGCCAACATGCACTATTTTAGCTAGCATTTTGAGATTCTCCCATAGTTTAACACTTGTGTTGAGAAAGAGGTTGGTTCCCATCTGTAGAAATTTAATGACAAAATCAACTCTTATAAATTATGTCATACACTTAAAAAAAAATTGATAATTGTCTTAAATGAACTCTGAGATGTATTAAACCCACATTCAGAAAATATCATACGCAAAAATACACATTGTTAAGCAACTTGTAGTGGAACATAACATTGAACAACAGTCACAAACACATTTGCACATTCAGATTTTTGGCAATCCAGCCAGGGAAAACCCCAGTGTGGGGAAACCCAATGAGAGAGATTTTATTCAACTTCAGGAAAGTTATATCAGAATCATAAATACAATTTTCCAGCAAGAGAAATCACTTACAGCCACACAAAACTGCCCCCACAATCTGTTGTCTTGGAAAATGTGCCCAATGAGATGTACGACCTGTACGGCCCAGCTGAACAACACACATAAATTTGTTCCACGTCCCTACATTACGTACATCACCCAAAATCGCCCCCAACAACAAAGGAAAATATCAAACAAGTGCCTTAGTTTGCGTGCAACAAGGCTGCCTAAAAAGAACGTCATTTTCCTCTATTGTACGGACTATACGAACTGTATGGATCCGTACTATACGACCTCCAAATTAGTAGCAAGATCCAAAACTTTATCACAACAAAATGTCTTGGGATTTGTGCCCAATCTCCCTTGGGAAAAATGCCTAGTTTTGTTGTCCTTTCCTCTTCAAGCAATCTCTCAGAAATCTCTCTCAAAAAAGCGTCTTGCACACTACCCTAGGTTCACTCTTAAAGCTGAAAAATGACTTTTCACATCTAAATGTCTTTTCACCTTCCCCATACCCAAATCCAATGGCCAAGATCTAATCTTTCCTTTTTAAGATCAAGGGACATGATTCATTCCCTCCAAAATAAATCACTTAAATAAATTAAAGTACAATTTCACTTTACGACATAAGTGCACTTTATGACATAAAGTCACTTTAAAATTAGAAGGTTACTTTACAAAAAGTCACTTTAATAAAAGAGCCACTTTATTAAAACTTTATAAAACATCTTTTACAAAGTCAAATGCCTAAAGTGAAAATGTAAGGTTACTCCCGCATACAAGACACAACATGCATAGTAACTCCTGAGCTATCAAAAGCTAACACTCCCTCTTAGTGAGGGATGTATTCGCCGCCATCACCATCATCTGGTCCTGTCCTCGCGTCCATCACATTGTTTGATGTAGGAGCTCCCTCTGAACTTGGAGCCAATCTTAGCACCTATACTGAAATCGAATTTGAAGACATCCTCCTGAAAACTATCCTAAACCCTGATCTCCTCGGAGAGTCCATCCTCTCATCTTGAGCTTATGTTCAATCACACCAAATAAGCCTCATGTCGGTGCTTAGAAGAGACTCTTTCTCTTTCATCGGAATGCGAGACTGAATCCTTGGGCCCACTGCAGTCTCAAAAGCCTCCTACTCCTCATCTGACTCGGAATCACTAATTGTAGGTTGTCCTTGCACCTTGTACAACCTATTAATATGATCACCAATCAGTTGNTTATTAAAACTTTATAAAACATCTTTTACAAAGTCAAATGCCTAAAGTGAAAATGTAAGGTTACTCCCGCATACAAGACACAACATGCATAGTAACTCTTGAGCCATCAAAAGCTAACACTCCCTCTTAGTGAGGGATGTAGTCGCCACCATCACCATCATCTGGTCTTGTCCTCGCGTCCATCACATTGTTTGATGTAGGAGCTCCCTCTGAACTTGGAGCCAATCTTAGCACCTATACTGAAATCGAATCTGAAGACATCCTCCTGAAAACTATCTTGAACCCTGATCTCCTTGGAGAGTCCATTCTCTCATCTTGAGCTTATGTTCGATCACACTATCTAAGCCTCATGTCGGTGCTTAGAAGAGACTCTTTCTCTTTCATCGAAATGCGAGACTAAATCCTTGGGCCCACCGCAGTCTCAAAAGCCTCCTACTCCTCATCTGAATCTGAATCACTAATTGTAGGTTGTCCTTGCACCTTGTACAACCTATTAATATGATCACCAATCAGTTGTGGTTCTATCAGATCTACTCCCTACCTGTAGATAAATACATGTCCTCTCTTGAACAATGTAGCATATCCAACATCTTCCAAGGCTGACACCGAGAGCAGGTTAACCCTCATCCCTGGAACAAACATAACTCCATCCAACTCCAGGAGTTCATCAAACTCGAGTTGGAATCTAATCCTTCCAACTCCACGCACAACTTGTGCCATACCACCTTCACTCTCCACCTGTCGGTCCAGAACTTTCTCTGAGATACTGAAGAATATATGCCATATTCCTGTCATGTCACAAGAGTCTCCATTGTCAATGACCCATCTGGTATCATGCACAAATCTAGTGCTACCAACACTAGACACGATATTTACCAAAGAGAACTCTGCATCAAAATTTCTTGAAAAGTCCGCTATAATAGTGGTAGTTGCTACATCATGCCCCTCTTGTTCCTTCCTCTTATTCTTCTTCTTAGGACATTGAGAAGCAAGGTGCCCCAACTGGTTGCAACAGTAACATCTGACTTTACTCAAGTCCTTCCCAGAACTCCCTTTCTTCTTCCCTTTGCTTTTTGCTACAAGAGAAACATCTTCATCAGTGTTGTCTTCCTTCTGTCCACTACTCTGAGATCCCATTTGGATCTCCTCTTGAGTGAAGTCATCCCATAATATGCTTCAATATGGAAAATTTTCCCGACCCACCACGCACTTCACAAAGACCTCCCATTCCTTCATGAATCCTTTCAAGGCTATCCTCTCCAACTCGGGTTCTGATATGACCTCCCCTACTGCATCCAACTCGTCCATTACCTAGTCTAACTAGGTAAGATAGGATGGAACACCCTCACCCTTAGACATCTTTTTATCATGCAGTTTATCCTTCAATGCCATCTTTTGGTTTTCGTTCTTATCCTCATATAAATTTTTCAGTGCCACCCACATCTCATGTGTTATCTTCTTCTCAACCAAGTGTGGGATAAGTGGGTCCTTTACTTCATCTAGAATGATCCTCTATGCTCTGGCCTCCTTAACCTCATGTATGTCCAAGGAAATAGGATCAATAGTGGGAATAATAACCACGGTGCTGAAAAAGTTCCGCGGTTTGTTCTCCTTGAGAACAATAGTCATCCTGACCTTCCACTGCAAATAGTTGGAAATGTCTTCCAACCGATCTTCAAATCTGATACATGCAACCATGTTTTTCCTATGGAAAACAAATAACCATGTTTACCCCTTTATCCTGGTCAAAAATAACACGACTCACTATACTCAGAGCCCAAGCTTTGATACCACGTAGAAATTTAATGACAAAATGAGCTCATATAAATTATTTCATACACTTAGAAAACTTTTGATAATTGTCTTAAATGAACTTTGAGATGTATTAAACCCACATTCAGAAAATATCATAAGCATAAATACACATTGCTAAGCAACTAGCAGTGGAAAAACACAATGAAAAACAATCACAAACACATTGCACATTCATATTTTTAGCAATCCAGCCAGGGAAAACCTAGTGTGGGGAAACCCAATGAGATATTTTATTCAGCTTCAAGAAAATTATATTAGCAGCATAAATACAAATTTTCAGCAAGATAAATCACTTACAGCCACACAAAACTGTCCCCACAATCTGTTGTCTTGGAAAATGTGCCCAATGAGTTGTATGACATGTGCGACCCAACTGAACAACACACAGAAAATTGTGCCACATCCCTACTATACAGACAACACCCAAAATCACCCCCAGAAGCAAAGGAAAATACCAAACATGTGCCTCGGTTTGTGTGCAACAAGGGTGCCTAAAAAACAACACCTTTTTCTTCTGTTGTACAGACTGTACTGACTATTATACAAATTCAACAATACAGTCTCCAAATTAGCAGCAAGCTCCAACACTTCCTCACAGCAAAATGTCTTGGCATTTGTGCCCAATATCCCTTGGGAAAAACACCCAATTTTGTTTCCCTTTCCTCTTCAAGCTATCTCTTAGAAATATCTCTCAAAAAAATGTCTTGCACACTGCCCTAGGTTCACTCTTAAAGCTGAAAAATGACTTTTCACATCTAAATGTCTTTTCACCTTCCCCATCCCTAAATCCAATGGCCAAGATCTAATATTGCCTTTTCAAGATCAAGGGACATGATTCATTACCTCCAAAATAAATCACTTAAATAAGTTAAAGTACAATTCCGCTTTATGAAATAATTGCACTTTATGACATAAAGTCACTTTAAAATTAGAAGGTTACTTTACAAAAAGTCACTTTAATAAAAGAGTCAATTTATTACAACTTTATAAAACGTCTTTTACAAAGTCAAGTGCCTAAAGTTCAAATGTAAGGTTACTCCCGCACACAAGACACAACATGTGGAGTACCTCTCGAGCTACCAAAGCTAACACCATCAGAGACATGTATATGTTCGGTATAGGGTTATTTTGTTTAGAGTTAGAGTTAGCTTGGTTTTCCATAAATTTGAGAGAGATGTCTACATACAACTGGTGTTGCTACTTTTTAGGAGACATAGTTTGAGTGGGTCTCTTGACAGTTTGGAGTAGTTATGAGCACACAGGAATGGTCCTTGCATGACTCAAGGCCCGATAGCACTTTTTTGGGCGACATGTAAGAACTTTCTATTTTTAGCAGTTTGAGCTCCATGCTTCAGATTCAGATTTTGAGCACATATTTTTGATCCTTGAGACATGTTGAGTCTTTTGAGCCTTTTGTGGGATGATTTGACACATAGTTCTATTTTTAGCAAGTTGAGCACCAGAGCTCACATATCGATTCTGATTGCAAATTCGGATTCCTTGCGGAAAATAGAATCCAATGAGTATAATATCATGAACATGTGAGGACTTTCTATTTTTAACAGTGTCTATGTTTAGCAATAGACACATGATGGTGGTCTCCTAGTCATTTCGAGCATTTGTGGAGAGTTTGGGTCAATTTCGACAGGTTTCAAATTTTTGGGACCATATGGCTATTTTTGTAAATTTCTATTTTTAGCAGTCATCGTCATCTCCAACAATGACAAGTGGTAGGCTCATATTTCGACATGTGGCTGAGTATCAAGATGATGTGGCATATACATGGCATCATGGACCAAAGGTGCATTTTCCAAGGATTATGTATTAAATGAGAATTAATTAATCTAAAGAGGTGGTGCATGGGTGAGGTGCCATTGTCTAGAGAAAGTTTAGCCACTCAAGGCTAATTTTTCTCACTCTATTCCTCTCACTTTCCATGCAACCAGTTTCTAAAAATTCTCCCTAAATTCCTTTTAAACGCCAAATTCCTAAATTTTAGAAACTCCCTAAAAAATAGGGTGAATTTTCCTTTAACTCATAACTCCCTCATCCCTTGGCCAAATTTAGCAATCTAACATGCATTGGAAAGATAAAATTATCCTCCATATACTCTCACTCATAACTCACCCATGCACATTATTCACTCACATTTATTTCTTCATGCGAATTAATTCCTAAATTTCTCTATCACATTTATTCCATCATGTGCATTAACTCCTATTTTCTTCACACTCATCTCCTATATATTGGATGGTCTTCATTGGTTATTGGTCGGATTATTGTAGCAACTAGCATACTCGTATTCTCTCATTCTTCTCTCTCGTTATTAGTCTAGTTACTCTTCTTTGACAAAAGTGATCATTGTATCAGTTGTGGACTTGTCAATTGTGGTGTAACCGACCATTTTGCAAGCCTATCAATAAATAAATTTTGTGTTTGTGTTCTAACCTTATTTCTTGATGGTGCTTTGTGAATTTTTGTAATTACATTAGTTGTTTTTCTTCTTGTTCATTGTGATTTATATTTTTCTTTTGAGTAGTTTTTTTCTCTATTTCTCTTCTATATTTCATGTGCTAACCTTGCAGGATCCCTCCAAGCAAAAAAAATTATGTTTTCCCCACATTTTGGACGGTTTTAACACGTTGTCCAGAACATAACAACGACAATTTTTTGTAATTAAATGCAGAAAATCAGACTTATGACAATGAAAAATCACCCTAGAGACTCCCCCTGAGGCTAGAAATCACTGGCCCAAACGTAGAGGGGTCTAGCTCATGAAAATTTGGGGCTTTACTCCTTTAATTACCCATTTTTTCATCATTGAAATATCAGATTTATCAGCTCAATTGGAGGGTGGAAAAGTGTGCTAACAAATTGATGTCATTGTCGAGGAACACAACCCTTGGTTACAATGACATCGATGAGTTTTTACTTTAATTGATTTATTTTTTCTAACTCACATGGCGACTCCACAAGATATAGTGATGAATCCACATGGAACTTACACAAGAAGATCTTTCGGTTTCGATTCTCTCACAAGGTCTAATTCTGAGCTTCAACAAACTTTAATATCTTTTACCGAAACAAGACTTTTCTTTCGCCAAGAACTCTTCTCGAAGTTGGTAAGCATGTCGAGTTCTTTGGTAGGTTCTTTTTGAAGAACACTATCGTGAGTGCATCTTTGAAATATTCATCTATGGTTTTATTTTCATCTCAATATAGTAGGGTAGCAGTTGTTCTTGTTTCTATTTGAGATTAACAATATGGGTAGCTGTGAGGCCACCAGTAAGGCGGATATTTTTTGTCTTTGATCCATTAAGTTTTTCTACATTCCCAGATTATCCTCATGACTTACCTGCACATAAATGACTTAACCGTGTACCTTTGTCTGCAGGGAGGTTGGGAGAATCAATTGAGGATCGCTTGGCTAAATTTTTGCAAGTGGTGGGAGATTTTGATGTGGAACATGAGGATGTGGTGATGAGGATGTTTGTGTCGACCCTCGAGGGAGAGGTACGAGCATGATACAAGTCCCTTCCTAATGCTTCCATTGATGGACGGGATTCCTTCTAGGATAAATTCACTGAGAGATGGGCGAATACACATGACATTTTCTTCTTATGCACATTTTTTTCAATTATTAAGAAGCATGAAAGTGAAACTGTTTTCCAATGTAATGCTCATTTTTCCAAATTTTACAATCAAATTCCTAACAGATTAAGGCCTAACAAATTTGTTGCTTTGATTTTTAATATCGATGCATTCAATGGTATTTTTGGTGTTTTTCTTAGGAATGAAGACCCTCAAAATATATAGGAAGCACAAATTTATGCTATCAAGTTAGAAATAAATTATCTTACAGCCTATGAACTCCCTCTGATCCATGTCCCGGACCAACCAGTGAAGGTAACTCCAGTCGATGATCTTCAACCATTGGTTGTTAATTTTGTGTTATTGAAGATGTGTTAGATTTTGGGTAATATTGTAGCACAGTAATTTCTTTTAAAAATTTCAGTATTCAAGCAATTTAAATCTGTCACTTAAACAGAGTTAGAGCATCTAGCAAGTAGATCTGTGAAGGACAGCCATACCCATATACAAGGAACCTTGTTCTATCATGAAATCAAACTTAGATCTAATATAACAATGTCAACTTCTGATCACATGAATATAAGCTCAGATCTAATATAACAATGTCAACTTCTGATCACATGAATATAAGCTCAAATCTAATATAACAATGTCAACTTCTGATCACATGAATATAGACTCAGATCTAATATAAGGAACAGATCTGAATACAACAGTGGATCTATATAATTGAGCCAAGAACTCAGATCTAAATTCTACCTAATCATTCTCAATAAACATATCTTGTAGATCTATACAAAGCTTACTATGATAAACAATCTTGTAATCAAATCAGATCCAGATCAAGGTAGAAAAGTAGGAAGTAAACTTACCTGGCACACCAGCCTTACCTTTGAAAGGGAAGCAGTAACTACAAGAGACTTAGAACCATTTTGATATGCTCAGAGAAGATTCAGTTCATAGATCCACATTTGATCTTTATGCCAAAGAATGAAGGATCTTTCATGCCACTAAGCTCACGAGTCACAGGGATTAAAACACAAGACAAGGGAGACTCATAACCCTCATAGCAAATTCTCAGCCAAGAAACCCTTAGTTCTGAAAAACAAGGGACTGTAAGTAAACCCTTAAAGATAACAGTGATAAGGCAACTGTTAGCAGGCTGTCCCCTCAATACTACCCCAACAAGAGGGCTGCACAGCAGACACAAGAGGGGTATCTAAAACTTAAGGGTTTAGTCCACACAAGGGACTGTAGTCATCACTACAGTCACTTCAAAGAGGGCCGCTCCTAGTTGTAGGAAGTAGGACAATAACCTACATCAGAAAACCCTATAGCAAGCTCAAGATAGAACCCTACAGTAATGGCAGCCACAGTAAGAGAGATAGCAACTGCTGTAAAGAAAACACAGCCTCATCAAAGGTGACGACATCTTCAGCAAAGAGGACGGTAGCATCAACAAAGGGGATGACAACATCTACAAAGGGGATGGCAGCATCTGCAAGGGGACGACAGCATCTGCAAAGGGGACGGCAGCATCTGAGCAAAACAGGTCATTGAGGGCTGCAGCTACTCCTCAAGGGAACACTGTAACAGCAAGAGGCCGCTCCACACAATCATTCAAGAGGGCTGCTCACACACCAATGTAAACAGGGTTGCTCCCACAACAATACCAACAGGACTGCTCCCAAAACAATAAAGAGGTTGCAGACTTAGAGAGAGGCCAGCGCTCCTCAAGAGGATAATAAAATAGTTGTAGGAGGGTGGGGTTCTTTATATAGTAGATAGGGCAAGGTTAGGGTTAGGTTAGGACAACATTAGGGCTAGTTAAGTTACTAAAGAGTCACATGTTTAAATTAGGAATTTAAGCATGTGACAATTATTTAACTTTAAAACA
>SNQJ01S0047928.1:58643-92534 GCA_010110895.2 Picea sitchensis | reverse complement strand
AAAACTTGGCTAATTATAGGAGAAATAGCCCCAAATGTCACGGGATAAACCCCTCTTCGTTTGGGCTAGTGCTTGCTAGCCTCTGGGGGGAGTCCCTAGGAACAATTAAGCACCTTTCTGGATGATTTAAGGTTTGATTTTTTGTGTTAAAACTAAAAATCAATGAGCTGTTTTGTCTTGGACAACGTGTGAAACCGGTCCAAAACAGTGAGAAAATTGATCTTATACGCTTGGAGGGAACCTGCAGGGTTAGCACAATGAAGATAGACTAGAAAGAAGATGAAAACTATTCAAAATGATCAAAATTAACCATGATAAACAGTTAGCACAAATTTCTACCCTCCAATATGAGTTGATAAACCTGTTATGACAGTGATAAAAACTTGGCTAATTATAGGAGAAATAGCCCCAAATGTCACATGCTAAACCCCTCTACGTTTGGGCTAGTTCTTGCTAGCTTCTCGGGGGAGTCCCTAGGCACAATGAAGCCCCTTGCTAGCTGATTTAAGGTCTGATTTTCTGCGTTAAAACTAAAAATCAGCGAGTTGTTTTGTCTTGGACAACGTGTGAAAGCGGTCCAAAGCAATGAGAAAATTGATCTTATATGCTTGGAGGGAACCTGCAGGGTTAGAAAAATGAATATAGACTAGAAAGAAGATGAAAACTATTCAAAATGATCAAAATTAACCATGATAAACAGTTCAAAAAATGACATATCAAATTACAAATTTACCATAATATCGCCAAGAAAATAGGTTTGAATGAAAAACACACACTTCTTAATGATAAAGCTTCCAAGAGAGTTGGTTACACCACACTTGACAAGCCCACAATTGATACAATGACTACTTTTCTCAAAGAGGAGCCACTAGACTAGAGAAAGAGAGAAGAGAATGAGAGAGACACTATGCTGCTACTGCAAGAACCCATCAATAACTCATGTAAACCATCCAATATATAGAACTAATGGCACAAATCCCAAGAGAAGTAACCATGGTGCATGATATGCCAAGTGTAAGTGGTGTGGCCTAATATAGATGCGCATGAGATCAAAGAAGGGGAGAAATGGTGCATGTGGGAGTGAGAAGACCCACGTATGATCTCAAACTAGGACATAAGGGCGCATAAGTTGCTAGGAAGATGCATGAATGGATAGGAGTGTGACTCAAAACCCATGTGCATGGGAGAGTGAGTTCATGCGCGAGTTTGGAAGATGACGTAGTGAGGGATTGTAGCGAGCGAATGGGTAGAAGATAGAATGAGTGCATGCGTGGAGGAGAAGGTGAGTTAGCGCATGAATGGAGTTAGCATGCGTATGGAGGATGGGGTATGGTGTACGTGCGTGCATGTGTCATGTTAAAAGGATGAGGTATGCATAAGAGGGTGAAGAATAGGTGATGAGTGGGAGATGACATAGTGAGAGAGTGTATCATGCATTCCATGAAAAAGGACTGATACGTATGTTTATATAAGGGGGGGACAAACCTTTAAATAAGTGAATATTAAAAAGGAGGACATAAAAAGGTATGTATACATGCACTGGTTAGCATGGAGCCCGGGGTTGGGTTATTCCATTTTGATCGGCAAGGATCGCGTCTTGGGAATGGGATTATCGACTATTTTGTCAGATAAGCTAATCCAAGCCATAAATCAGAAATGTGTTTACTTTCTATACCAGGCAAATTGTGAACCATGCGTGAGGATGGTCTATTCAAATTGGCTTATAGGAGAGGAGCTGGAACTAGAAGGGTCCCTTCATGCAAAATGGAAATCATTTAGATGTGCTCTTATAAATTCTGGGGTGCTACTGCAAAATAGACCAGATGCATTGATATGGATGGGCGAAGACCTGTCGGGGTGAATTTCGGTTAAGAATGCGTATATGGCACTGGAAAATAAGAAATGGATCCATACCATTTGAGGATGGAAGAATGCTTTATGGTCTTTGGATGTCTCCCTGAAAATTAATCTCTTCATATGGATGGCGATCGAGAACAAAATTCTAACATGGGAAATTCTTCAATGTAGAGGTTTCATTGGTCCGAGCTGCTGCATTCTTTGCAAGAAGGATTGTGAAACAACTCAACATTTGTTTGTTGATTGCGCCTTCACATTGGCTGTTTGAGGGAAGGCAAAATTATACACAAACTTCTTGGGTTCCTGGGCTGGTAACTCATTAGCGGACTTCTTTTATGTGGAGTAAACAAAACATTTTACATACATCTTTGTTGACGCATATCTGTTGGTTTATATGGAGGGAAAGGAATTCAACGATTTTTGAATATAGCATTCCAACAGTTCAACAGGTGGTGCACCGTGCAATATTTTCCACGAGGGAACACAAAGTAAAGCCGATTGATTTTGCTCGGAGAAAGGGGCTATGCTGTCAAGCAGTGGGTGGAATGGTTGGTTGGTTTGATGGGGCGACGACGTCATCAGGACAGAACAATGGAGCTGGAGGAGTTATAAAGATCAGTGAGCAATGTTGTTTTAAATGGCTTCTAAATTGTGGGCCAAGTACAAATACAAGAGCGGAACTGTTGGGAGCATGGGCCCTCCTCACCCTTGCTTCTCGGCTATCCATTCAGGCTATTCATGTTCAGAGAGACTCAAATGTCATCATCGATTGGCTGAGGGACAAAGGTCGTCTTCAGGTTGTGTCATTGGATAGCTAGAAGGACATACTATTGGGATTAATCAAACAATTCCATGATATTTCCTTTGCACATGTATACATAGAAGATAACAAAGTGGCAGACAACTTATCAAAGCAGGTGTTACTAAAGGATCCTGGAAATATTATCTCTTTTCAGTGTGTTGACGAACATGAGGGTCCTCAATTGTTACTTGAACTTTACTAGAAGATCAATTTCGGGTCTATGCCTGCTCAGTTTTTTGTTATTAGTAGGACTGCAATATTATCCTTTTTTTTTGTTTGTCCTTATTATTGGGACTTCTCTTATGACAAGATTGTTCATTGTGGATGATTAGTCTCTTGTCGCTTTGTGGATGATTAATCTCATGCCACGATTTAGCTCATGTAATGGGGGTTATCAATCTGTTTGTCTCACAGTGGAATGGGGTTCCACTGGATATGTTTTGGATACCAGGATGTATTGAAACTATTGTAAATCAATTTATTTTTATAATATAAATATAAAATGCAATTTTCTATGGAAACAAAAGTTATATAATAAAATAATTAAAGGGGACAAACACTTTAATTAAATGATTAAATAATGGGGCACTCACTTTAATTAATTAATGAAGATGGGGGCATATGAATATGAATACGTGAGAATGAGTGGGTAAGTGGTTAGTTATAAAGGAAAAAAAAAACCTTTATTAATTAATTAAAAAGAAAAGGGGAGATCAACTCTAAAATAATCAAATAAAGTGATCTTTAATTTAATTAATTTAAAGTAGATAAGGTAAGTGGTTTAGAAAGTGGGTTAGGGTTTAAGGGAAAATGAGTGGTATGTATGAGAGGAGGGAGTTAGGAAAAAGGGTAATTAATTAATTAATTAGTTAATTAATTAATTAATTAGTTAATTAATTAATTAATTAAAGGGGTTAAATGAATGGGTTAGGATAAAGGTGAGTGAGGGTAGTGAGGGTAGTGTGGAAAGGGGAAATGGGTTTTAGGGACAATGTATGGAAAGTGTTTTTATGACGAGTGAAGAAGAATTAGTGAGAAAAGTTATCTCAATTAGCTAAAATTTCTCCATGGAAGTTCTACCCCATGCGCCCTTGGTCAAATAATTCCACGTAGATGCCACATCTCACTAAAACTCGGCCACATGTCGGAATATGATCTCGCCACTTGTCATTGTTGATGACTGGACTTGCTAAATATAACATCTGCTAAAAAAATCCATCTGGTCCCAAAAATTTAAAACTTGTCGAAACTGACCCAAACTTTCCACAAATGCTCGGCATGACTGAACGAGCACCATCATGTGTCTACTACTAAAAATAGACACTGCTAAAAATAGAAAGTTCTCCGAATGCCCTTGAATTTATACTCATTGATCTCGTCTTCCTACAAGTGATCTGAAAATGCAGTCAGAACCGACATGCAAGCCATGGTACTCAACCTGCTAAAAATAGCAATCTGGGGTGATATCATCTGGAAAAAGGTCCAAAGGCCTCTAGATGCCTCAAGGATCAATACTGCGCTCTCAGAATCTGAACCTGGGGCTTGAATCACAACTTGCTAAAAATAGCAAGTTCTTGCATGTCACCCAAAAAAATGTCATCAGGCCTAGAATCCTGTAAGTACTCATATTGTATGCTATGTACTGCCCCAAATTGTCAGGAGACCCACTCAAACCTGTTGGTTGTGGAGCCTGATTATCTTCCTGATTCAGAGGTCCTTGCTTTCAGCTGTGTTATCTTAAACTTTCCACAAATGTTCGGCATGACTTGGCGAGCACCATCATGTATCTACCCAAACTTTCCACAAATGCTCGGCATGACTGAACGAGCACCATCATGTGTCTACTACTAAAAATAGACACTGCTAAAAATAGAAAGTTGTCTGAATTCCCTTGACTTTATACTCATTGATCTCGTCTTCCTGCAAGTGATCTGAAAATGCAATCAGAACCGACATGCGAGCCATGGTACTCAACCTGCTAAAAATAAAAATCTGGGGTGATATCATCTGGAAAAAGGTCCAAAGGCCTCTAGATGCCTCAAGGATCAATATTGTGCTCTCAGAATCTGAACCTGGGGCTTGAATCACAACTTGCTAAAAATAGCAAGTTCCTGCATGTCACCCGAAAAAATGTCATCGGGCCTAGAATCCTATAATTACTCATACTGTATGCTATGTACTGCCCCAAATTGTCAGGAGACCCACTCAAACCATGCCTCCTAAAAAGTAGCAACACCTGTATATATCTCTCTCTCAGAAACGCATGGAAACCAAGTAGATTGTGACTCTTAAACTAAGTAACCATGTATTGATCATGTATCTGCCTCGTGTGTGAACCATCCTCCTGCTCAACATAAGTGCTAAAACCCTAGGAAAATCTCAGTATGCCAACCAAAGTGTTGCATGCTGGCTCTTAACAGTCAAGACTTTCAAGGGTGAAAATCTAGGGGTCAACAATGATGACTCAAGGGGACGAGATCCCCTTATGGGATGTCGAGAACCACAAGAATATATGTGTCCATACAATCAAACTGATGCTCTGTGATAATTGAGGAATGTGTACCAAAAATTCCCCTGTAACTGTGTGGACGGATGACCAAAAGGGCCCTGTAATCTGATGAAGAACAACCTGTATGTTGAATTGTAGTACCAAAGCCTTTCCAATGGGCCATGGAGCCAAAATATATAATCCTCCCATTAAAAATTGAAGACCAAGGAGTCTCATCTAAATCCGCTACCTGCTACCACCCGATAATGTACACTCCTCCCTATGGTAAATGTGTTGATGTCAACACAAGGGAGAAATTCACTTCATCAAATGTCAATAATGTAAACACATGTGAAGTGCGAAGGAGCACCACCAATAATGTCAATGGGTTCTAAGGTACGAGCACAACCTGGCACTGTGAAAGATGTTCTGAAGTTGAACAGTGACAATGACCATCCAATCAAGGCCCAATGATGCTCAACCTTGTCGAATGCGAACTAACCACCAATGAGGCTAACGACTACTAAGGTGCTCTACTTCTGGGTCATCTGTAGATAATGTGTCAAAGTCGATACAATATGACCTGATGACAAGAAGAGGAATTGTGTCTCTCATCCCTCAGCTCGAAGTGATAACTCAAGAAGATCAAGATGAAAGAACCAGGTACCATATCCCTATGTTGGACTGGGGGGTGACTGACTGACTCAAAGCGGAAGACTGAATGATCAGAGATGAGGAGACAAGACATAAGATGACTCAAGACAATCCTATGTCTCCTCAAACTACCCATCCTAAAGGCTAAGTGCTTCGGGAACAATGAAAAATGGACCCCCATCTAGGCTCACTCTAATGATAGAAACAAAGGCTCGATATATGAAAGATAGACATTGAAATTTTGACCCAGGAACAACAGTTATGGATAGCCATTTATTCAAGAAAAGGAAAGACGCACAAGACTCGACCACATGCTGATATAACTAGGAAAAAATCAGTGACACTTATGCAAAGATTGAGAAGTAAATCCTAAACTGAAAGACTCTAACAAGGGAAAGTATGTTGCTGTCCTAAAACTGTAAAAAATCAGCAAGAAAGAAATACTAAAAAGACAATGTTGAAAAGGAGAAGACCTACTATAACCTAGTCTAACAGCGCCTGAAAAAAAAACCAAAATTATTTGGGACTAAGTTCTTCATTGGAAAAAAAACTTTAAGCGTTGCCCATTAACAGGCAACCATATAAGTTCACCTTCCAAATCAACCGACTCAAAAGTTTTAGGCCCTACTGATGAATCAATGATGTATGGGCCCAACCAAATACTGTCAAACTTGTCGTGAGCACCTGACTTCTCATTTTTCTTGTCCCATAACAAGACCATATCACCAACATGAAACTGCTTTCCCTTTTCCTTTCTGTCAAACACCCTTTTGACCCGTTCTTGATAATCTGTAAACTGTGTATAGGCCATAAGTCTATCTTCCTCGAGCTGCACCAACTCATCAATTCAGTTTTGCAATGCTTCCTTGTTGGTGGAGAAATGTCCCAATAGATTATATGTAGACAATTTCATGTTGATGGGTAAAAGTGCATCTAATCTGTATACCAAATCAAAAGGGCTCTTACCAGTTGATCTCTTCCGTGTAATTCGGTCTGCCCATAAAGAAAATTTGAGACAACTATCCCAAGCTCTTTTGTTGTCCCCAACTGTCTTTTTGATTATCCTTATCAAATTATTATTACTCGATTCAGCCAAACCATTTCCTTGTGGGTAGTAATTGGACGCATGAGCCAAAGTAATACCATATTGAGAAGAAAAGGCCAATAACTCAACTGATCGGAATACACTAGCATTATCAGTCGTAATCTTTTGCGGGACACCGAATCCAGTGAGATATTGTCTTCCAAAAACCTGGCAATAGTAGCATTGGAACATGTTCTAAGTGGCACTGCCTCCACCCATCGGGTAAAATAATCGGTGGCTACTAATGTCCATGTATGACCTACACTGGAACTCTGTGAAAAATGCCCAATAAAATCAAGACCCCACTGCTGGAAATGAGCCTCTACAATGACTAGATCTAAAGGCAAAGCGGGAAGCTTCTGTTTTCCTTCAAATCTATGGCATGCCTCACATGCTCGGACAAAAGAGTGTGTATCTCTAAAACGTGTTGGCCAATAATAGTCTATGTGCATAATCTTATGTGCGATGGTTTGAGCTGAAAATTTTCCACCACACACCCCAGAATGTAGCTCTTTTAAGAGCTCCTTAGACTCCTCCAAGTCTGCACAACACAAGATCACTCCTGTAGGACTCCTCCATCCTAATCGTCCCTACCACACACAATACTTGGCAGCCTGAAGCTGTAAAGATCGCCTCTGTGTCTTGGTAAATTTAGGGGGATGGGACAAATTCTCCAAATATAAAATGATATCCTGATACCAATTTGAACCCCTAAATGGATTGGTTAAAAGATTTACCTGAGCACTTACCTGTCGATTCTCGACAGCCTCAAAATTCTTCTCCGTCATCATCTTTTCTAAACCTTGTCCCTTTACCATTTTGGTAGGTCTCACTTCTAAGTCATTCTCTTGAATCTTAGTGATCCACCTTCCCTTGGTTCCATTACAATCCTTTTGAACCAAAATTTATTTAACCATGGGGTGGGGAACCTAGGCAATGATGTGTGAGTTCCAGAAGTAAGGCCTAAAGTTGGACAACCCCTTCACGAGATCATAGGCTTGCTTCTCCATCGATTTGTAGTCCAATTATGCTCCTTGCAAGGCCTTACTCATGAAGGCTATGGGTTGCTCTAATCCATCTTCATTTTTTCTGTAATAACACATCAGCCATGGTTGAATTAGAAGAAAAGGAGGAAATTTGAAAATCTTTAGCATAATCAGGACTAATGAGAACATGTGAGTGACACAAAGCATATTTAATACCATTGAAAGCCTTCTTGTATTTGTCACTTTACTTGAGGTTATGATCTTTCTTCAACATATCAGATATGGGCTTGGCTATCTCTGTAAAGTTGGGCACAAAACGCCTCAAAAAATTGATCCGACCAAAAAATGACTGGATGCCCTTCCAACTAGATGGGAGTGGAATCTCCATGATGCCTTTGATCCTTTTAGGGTATATCCACACTCCTTCCTTAGACACAATGTTCCCGAGCAAATTTCCCTCAAACACCCCAAGAATTGACTTCTTCAGGTTAAGAGAGATACTAAGAGACCTGCACCTGTCAAAAACCTTTCGTAAATGAGAAACATGATCATCTCTAGTCTTGGAATAAATTGTCAATTCATCTTGATATACTACTATGAATTTGAAAAAATAATCTTAAAAAGCATAATCCATAGCACGTTGGAAAGTTGCACCAGCATTCATCAAACCGAAAGGCATACAAATATATGAAGAAGTTCCCCAAGGAGTAATGAAGGCAGTATTATACTTGTCCTGCTTGTCAACCAATACTTGATTGTAACCAGAGAAACCATCTAGCATAGACATCATACCTAATCCGGTCACTGCTTGAAGAATATGTTCCATGCTAGGCAAGGGGTAATTATCCTTGAGACGCACATCGTTCAATGATACATGCTTCATACATCTTATGTAGTTCCTTTTCAATTGTGGGTGCCACCTTTGGGTTCATGTATCTCAATATTTGTCTGAAAGGCATGACGTCCTCTAATAGCGGTATTGCATGGTTAATGATCATCAGGTCGTATGCTTTGAGCTCATCATAAGACCATGCAAATACGTCCTGTACTCTCTTACCAATGCACTAATTTTGATTTTCTCTTCTGGTGTGCATGCCTTACCAATTTTGATGATCCTCGGGGTATCTCCATTGCCAATGTTCACCTCTTAAACCTGATCATCAAGGGAAGATTTATTAGTTCCTTGAAAAGTATCTGACATATCAAATAACTATTCTAATGGTACTAAACCCTTTGGAATCTTGTTACTTTTTAGTTGAATCACTGGGATCTCCTTGCCTTCCTGTATCTCATCAATGTTGTGATTAGAAAATTCATTAGCAGAATTTAAGAAATTCAAAATATGTCTATCATCTTCAAAAACCCGCCAAGAGCCTATGTTATCCGAAACATGAGGACGAAAAGAAACCTCAACTATATGTGTAATGTAAGGGTCGGCCATCCAAGGTGTAAACAAGGTAGCAGTAGTAGCCAAAGAATCAACCTTTTCATTCAGAGTCCTATCAATATGAGAAATGCTAAATGCATCAAAACACTCAATCTCATCCCAAACTGCATGTCTATACCTTTTCATCATTGGTTCCGAGCTTCACACTTCATTGTTACCTGATTCACGATAAGATCTGAATGACCTTCCACCTTCAGTAGTTTGATACCCATCTTTCTAGCTTTCCGTAAACCAAGTAACAAAGCCTAGTACTCTGCCATGTTGTTAGTACAATCAAACTCTAAACGTGAAGAAAATGAAAATATCATACCTGAAGGAGCAGTGATGACCACTCCAGCACCTGATCCTTGTCTTGACCTCGTGCCATCAAAAGTCATGGACCACACTTGTGAATGCTCAAGTTCATTTTCTGGTACGAGAGGCATATGTGTTTCAGGAATCTATGAAAGCATGTACGTGCTTGTTGGCAACCACTAATTAATTTCGATTCTTATCACAATCAAAGTCCCCACAAAGATATCACATCTTTCTGTAGCTACCATCACCTCCCATTTGTAAATGTTTATATTTCTGAGTTTCAAAGCGATGATTGGGTTAATATTAGCCCATTGAATTTTCATGTGCATTTTTGTTTGTTTTGTTTTGTTTTAAATTCATGACTGTAAGCATGAATTTAAATACAAAACTTGGCCTTGGTTTCATATCTTTTACCTTAGAAATATCGTTTTAAAGGTACCCATATATGTTTAAAACTCAAGACTTATGGATTTATTGATTAATACACTATCAAAATCTTTATGTATTATGGGTATCATTGGTTCTATAGTTCATTATTGAAATGTTTGAATGCACAAGAACCTTGGTTAACTGTTGATATTGTTCTCATGAGTTCAATTGTCATATCAACATTCATGTAAATTGGTACATGCATGTTGTACTTGTGTTTTCGTTTCACTTTGCTGGCCCGAAACATCAATGAGACAATTCATTATGCGTATGGGGTTTTGTACTATGAAGGGTTTGGCACTCATTGCGAGAAATAGTTTGTAGTTTATGAGCCCTCTGTTTTTTTCATTTTCCCTAATACTTTCTGTCTGAGTTATGATAGTCCGTAAACCCTTCATTTTTCATGCCATCACAGTTCACTTAGACTTGTGTCTGCTGCTCGTCCGTTGGAAACCTAAACCTATCCCTTGCGATATTTGTTGCATCCTTGTCACAGTGGTAATGACACCCGTGGTTCGTATCGAGCCGAACAGATGCCAATCTTTTCTATCCCATGGCGACTCTATTGACGACTTGAAGGCTCATGGGTGGGATGTGTTCCTCGAGAAGTTCGAGGGCTACAATCTATCGGTTGCACAAGCCTTTGCATAGAGTTCTGACGGTCTTAGGGCCAAGGTTGGGGATATATAGTTGGAATTAACAGAGGATTTCGTGAGCAGGGTGTTTTGTCTATTATATTATGGAATGCTATTACATTTATACAACTTTAGTCTTATGATCGTATGATATTTCGTTTTATTCATCACTTTAATTATGTCTGTAATTTGTTGTTCATATATTACATCTGTGATCATTATTTCATTTAAATATCATTGATTTATGCTTGATGTTAAATAATGTATTACATGAATGATTTGTATTAAATTTCTTTTTACTATAAATGTTCATCATTACAAGATCACTAGATTTGTAGGTTTATTACTTTGCTCTTATGTTCTTGCTCCAAAATACCTTTGAGTTTGTTCTGGGAATGCTAGCATCAGCCTGTTACAGGTTTTCTTCACAGGAAGGATAGATGGGAGTTTGAATTGCACAGAGACATAAACTCATTAGTTGATTAATCACAGGTTAGTGTACTCGTATTCTATTTTCTTTTGTTAGTTTATTTATCAATGAAATAAGAATAATTTAAATTTTCTTTGACTATTATTTTGTTCTTATTTCAGATTGTGTTTTATTAGTATTCTTTAGTTCTTTAGTTTTTTTTTGTAAATATTAAACAAAAAATATAAAATGTATGTGATTTATTTATCTACTTCATAAACAATTTCATAAAACATTGATTTCGCAAGACATCCAACAAATCTTGCAAATTGTATATACATTGTTCAAAACCATATGCATATATTCATCTATCTATTTTGACGTTTATAAATCATTAAATTCATATATTTAGTATTGTAGCTTCTTAGATTAGTTTATTTCTTTTACTGTTCTTAGGACTTTAGTTGGCCAACGGAGCCATTAAACCCGTCTGGTCATTTCATTCCAAACGGCTTGGGTTATTTAGAAAACCCCAATTTGGATTTGACCTTCCAGTTGACGATGTGCCACTTACGCCCGTCAACAAATGGCACTAGAAGGAGGGCATGAATTTAATTGATGACACGTGGAGGTCTCAAGACTCCTCCCCCACACACCCGCACTCCCGTCGTAACATGTAGTTGCTCAGAAAATAACGTTACACTTGAAACAACAACTACCTCAAGCGATAACCCTGATATTCCCATTGAACCAGTGACACCAGTTCCTCAAGGGGTCGACATCCAAGAAATTGTTCGTCAATCACTCATAAGAACACATAGTGCCTTAGCCTGTATCAGACAACCTGGCAGGCCACTTAATCAACGCCTTGATTTCACAGATATCCAACAACAGCTTCAAGGCACTCGTCTACCTGAAAACCCTTTAGGTAGTGATACTACTAATCCTACTGAAACACCTATCCTTGGATCTGGAGGATCTGGTATTCCACCTTCCCCACTTGGTTCATCTCCATCCTCTTCAGGAGGAGAGTCTTCAGATGAAGGCAATTCTTCACCAGAACCATCACAACCTTCAACACCATCAACTCCCATGGAAAACCAAAACAATCCTGCCAGACCTTGGCTCGATCAAGATGTCGTGGCTGTACCCGGACCCCAACACCCATTACCAAATCATCTGGAAAAATGGCTGCCCAAATTTGATCCAGATTCAAAGCAATCCGCTGAGGATCACATCAATTTTTTTTATGTTGGACATTAGACTCTGGAGCGTTGAACACGAGGATGTAGTATGCATATTATTTCCATATACTTTTGAGGGAAATGCCTCCACATGCTATTTCTCTCAACAACCCCAAACCATCGTCTCTTGGGACAAGTTTGAAACTTGTTTTCTTGAAAAATTCGGAGACGATAAATCTCCGGAAGTCTTGGTTATGGAACTCTCGAGTTTAAAAATGAATCCTAAGGAAAAAGTGAAAGACTTTAACCAAAGATTTCTTACTTTAAAGAATAAAATCCCTGCAGATTCGATACCCGCAGAAAGTTTAATTGTTGCATATTATGCTAAAGCCTTGCACAATAATATAGCCATATGGTTCAAAAGGTCTAAAAAGAACACTTTGTTAGAAGCCTTTGAGGAGGCGAGTCAAATTGAGAAATATATACTGAGCTTAAAAGATAATCTTAATAGTGAAGCTGAAACAGTTTCATCCTCTAAGAAGAAAATATAGAGTCTCACTAGGCCTCCTCAAACCAAAAATCAACAAGAAACTTTAGACTTAGAAATCTTGCAAAAAGATTTCCAAAAAATGTCAAATTAGATCGTCGACTTGAAGAGACTAGCCGAGGAGGCATACACAAGCAAAGGACATTTTAAACCTCCTTTCAGAAATCCTTTTCCTCCTAACCGACCAAACCCGACCACAGAAGGTCTAAATTTTGAAAGTTTACAATATGTTTTGCAAACCATCTTACAAGCAGATGATAATTCTGCTTCTGTTCCTCCTGAATATTCTAAAGATGTAGTTGAGGAAGAGGTATCGGAAGAGGAAGACTCATCTCCTCCTGTTTTCGGTCACTTATCGGATAGTATTTTCCAAGCGAATTTTGAAACTGTCCACCCCTACAACACAAGAAGCAAAACGCAAAACAAGCCCCCTTTTGAAGTAAGTAAAAATGGGCTTCTGTAACAGTCTAAGCAGACTAAAATTAAACAAAGCTTAGCAAACCTAGTTTTAGAATATTATTTAATTGAAGATCTGAAGAAATTGAGGGCTAATATTTCTATTTTTGAACTGCTAAAATTTCCCCTTATTTTGCAGGAAATGCTCCAAAGCATTGTTGAAAACAGTAAAAAGAACGATTCTAGCAGCAAAAAATCAGCAGAATACGATTCAAACACAACTAAGAATGTCCCAACTAAAAATACATCTAAACTCCAGAAAAGAGGGACTTAGCATAAAAATTTGTAGCAACTGTAGATAAAACTGTTTTAGGGACAACAACAAAAAATCAGTAGAATTCAGTTGTTAATGCTCGAAAAAATGTCCCGCCTTTTTTGTTAACCTTTGAAATTTTTAATAGGAATGTACATAATTGTATGGTTGATTCCGCCACATCATCAAACATAATGCCTCTATCTGTATGCCAAAAAATTAATGCAGAATTTAAACCTTCTGATCTCAAAATCATTCAGCTAGATCAAACAAATGTTAAAGTAATTGGTGAGCTTAAGAATGTACTGATTAGACTATCGTCCAATCCTAAGGTTCATCAAATAATTGATATTATCGTTGTTGATATCCCTGAAGTTTATGTCTTGTTTCTAAGTAGGGATTGGTTAGAACAACTGCACGGTTACTTTGCCACAAATTGGTCTCATTTGTGGCTGCCTGAAAATGGACAACCCAACAAAATCAGGATAAACATAGAACGTTATGTTAAGCATACCATAACGGATCTGAATGATACAAATGAACCTTTTGTTACATCTTCTAATTCATTTGAAATGTAGAGAATGAATACCTTTGGTAATTTCATGACCAAAATCTCTCTTGTCACTGATCCTGCGCAATAATCTGAAGTTGTAACCTATACTCAGACATCAACTTTTCCAAGTGTGCCAAGTACTTCCGATGATGCACAGATCTGGTCCTTATACTTTGACGGATCCAAATCCAAAGAAGGAGCAGGTGATGGTTTTGTGCTCATCGATCTTGCAGGTAATAAGACTTTTATTGCTTGCTGGTTGGAAAGTTTGAATGTACTAATAACACGACCAAGTACGAAGCACTTCTATAAAGACTTAGAAAAACTTTGGATATGGACGTGTGGAATTCGATAGTATTTGGTGATTCAGAAATTGTGGTTAATCAGGTAAGAAACGCCATACATTTCTTATCACCACATCTAAAAGGCTAGCAAAAAAAGGTATGGAGTTTAATGCATAAATTTTCAGCGTTTAACATGAATTCCATTCCTAGATTGAGTAATTCAAAAGATGATTTATTGGCCAATGTTGCTTCTAAACTATTACCTGTTGAAGGTCTTTCCCCTAATGCGTTTTCAATTGAATTTTTGTTCAGGTCGTCGATCCCGGATAACATTACAAATTGGAGAGTATTCGATGATGACCAACAGATCATCAACTTTCTGCATATGGAAGACACCTTCCAAGGTACAGTCATTGATGAAGGTACTCATGATGAGAACCTTCGAAACGTCACGGTAATATCTGATCCTTGATCTCCTGAATCGACATCTGAGATAGTAAACTCTATCCTAAGATCTGTCGTAAGACTAGAGAAATTTTATGTCTTGCATGATAAATTTAGAGGGATGGTAAATTGTAAAATTAACAGTTCTTCTTTGATTTATGAAACGGTTAATTTAAGGACAAAGGATAATCCTCAAAATATTAATCTGGGAAAGGGATGTTCCGAGAAAGAAAGATCTACTTTCATAAAGTTATTTAAAGAATTTAAAGACATTTTTGCTTGGACATACGATGACTTGAAAACATTCGACCCTAACATCATACAACATGTTATCCCCATGAGACCCTAGACTCAACCTTTTTAACATAAATTGAGGAAGATGCATCCTAAATTAGAACCCACCGTTAAAAATGAACTGCAAACTACTAACTGCAAAGATAATTTTCTTGGTTAGGAACATGCAATGGGTATCTAATTTAGTCCCTGTAAGGAAGAAAAGTGGTGAAATTCGACTCTGCGTCGATTTTCAAAACTTAAACTGAGCATCTGATAAAGACAACTACCTTGTTCCTCCAATGAAACAAATACTAGAACAGGTGTCTAGTTCTGAAATACTATCTCTACTAGATAGTTTTTTAGGATACAACCAGGTCCTTATGTCTTCCCTAGACCAACTTAAAACCACCTTTCGTACCCCATGGGGCACTTATGCCTACAGGAAAATGCCTTTCAGACTGATAAACACCGGTGCCAATTTCCAGAGAGCAATGGATATTGCTTTCTGTGGCCTCATTAGCCAATCAGTCATGGTCTATCTTGATGATGTCATCACCTTCTCTAAAAACAAGAAATATCACTTGTCTCACCTCAGGGCTATTCTGGAACGATGTCGCAAGTTCGACATATCTCTCAACTCTAAGAAATCGGTCTTTGCAGTAGAGAAAGGAAAATTGATTGGGTTTATAGTGTCTAAAGATGGAATGATTATTGACCCCGAAAGAACCCAAGCTATTGCTAAACTCCCCCCCCTCTTCCAAAAAATCCATGTAGTCCTTTTTGGGCAAGATTAATTTTGTTAGAAGGTTGGTCCCAAGATTCTCAGAAATGGTTAGACCGTTACATAATTTAATTAAAAAATATGTTTTGTATAATTGGGGACCACAAAAAAGTTAGGCTTTCGAATCAATTAGAAAAGCAATAATAGAATCCCCTTCCTTGATGAGTCCTCTTTTTTCTCAGGATATCACTCTTTACACTTTTGCATCTGACCGATCGTATGCTACTGTGCTTACACATAAAACTCATGAAAGCAATGAAATACCCATTGCCTTCATGAGCTCAGTTTTTAAAGGAGCAGAGCTTAATTATACAATGGTAGATCAACAAGCATATGTTGTTTTCAAAGCAATGAAGCACTTCCGGTCCTACTTGTTGAAATCCAGAACCAAGGTTATTTTTCCATACCCAGCTGTAAGAAATTTGTTAGTACAAAAAGAACTGGGTGAGAAAAGGGAAATTTGGATGACATCATTATAGGAATATGATCTTGAAATAACACCTACACAAATTGTTAGAGGTCAAGGCCTACGTAAACTAGTGCCTGATTCAGTTGAAGAACAAGAAAGCCAAATAAACACCTCAATTGTAAATCAACATAACGAAAAATAGTTCAGCTGTGCACAAGCTACTGCCGATTCTTGGTATGAGAACATTAAATTTTATTTGACACATGGATCTGCTCCCCACAATCTTGATCCTAAAAACAAAAGAGCACTTAGGCTTAAATATGCATCTTTCCAGCTAATAAATGATGTATTATTTCGAAAGAATTTTTATGGTGTTTTTCTGCGTTGTTTAGAAAAAGAAGAGTCGAAAAAAGTGTTGTCTGAACTTCATGCAGGTGAAGCCGGGGGTCACTTCGGTGGAGATACCACTGCTCACAAAGTTCTAAGAGCTGGGTACTATTGGCCTACCTTGTTTAAAGATGCCCATATGATGTCCCACAAATGCATAATCTACCAAAAGGCTGCAGGACGAGTGAAAAAGGCAGCTTTCCCTTTGCATCCTGCTACTGTAGACACACCTTTTCAACAATGGGGCCTTGAAATCATAGGACCAATTAATCCCTCTTCTTTGTAGCAACACAAGTATATCCTTACAACAACAAATTATTTTACTAGATGGCCTGAAGCTGTACCTTTAAAAGTGGTGAACACAAATCATGTAGTATCTTTCCTTAACTCCCATATCATCACTCTATTCAACATTCCCAAATGTCTGGTTTTTTATAACACCTCTTACTTTTCGTCCCTTGACATGAATGATTTTTCTTTGGAAAAGGGATTAAACTGAATTATTTTGCAAGCTACTACCCTCAAGGAAATGGCCTAGTAGAATCAACAAACAAAAATTTAATCAAGATTATTAAAAGGACAGTTTCAGAAAATCACAAGAACTGGCACAATGCACTGTATAATGCACTTTGGGTTGATAGGGTGACCCCAAAAGCCTCTGTTAGTAATCGCCTTTCTTCCCCGTCTATGAAAGAGAAATGATTCTCCCTCCGCATGTTTACTTCCTTCTCTGCAATTGTCACAGAAAGTTCAAGAAGAGGAGTGCCCTCCTCTAAAAAATAGAATAATTTTTTTATTAAAACTAGAGGAAGTGAGAACACAAGCAAAACAGAAACTGCATCAGCATTAGAAAATTGTAAAAAGCTGGTTTGATTCAAATTCTTCTTCAGATATAAATTTTGATGTCGGAGACTTGGTTCTCAAGTGGGATAAAGCTCATGAGGGTAAGGGAGAACATACCAAGTTCCAGAATCTGTGGCTGGGACCATTTGTAATTTCTGAAAAATTGGGTCCCGACTCTTTCCGTCTGCATAATTTGGAGGGACAACCAGACACTTTCCTAGTGAATGGCCAAGCTCTCAAAAGGTATTTCACCTAATGATTTCAGATCTACCCTTTTGTAAATATTTTGATTTTATTTTCTGTTTTTTATTTTGGTTCTTTTCATTTTTTTATTTTATTTTGTTTTCTAAATAATTATGTCCGAGTCACCATATCATTCATAGAAGAGAATCGAAATCTTCATTCATTAGAAGAGGTTGATAACTTCCCAAGAAACTGAGCAGTAAGTGCTAAAACTTAGATCAATAGAAGTGAATTTATGTTCAAATTAGTGTTTCTGTTTTCTCATTGAAATTACAAATAGACACGATTATTATTAATAAGCTTCCAACGTTGTCCCTGTTTTAAGGAAAAAAACTTAGCTGTACCTTCCCATCCTCGAGATGGTTTCTTAACAAGAAATATAAGTGTCCGGATCGTGATGAAGGTCATCAAAAAGGAAAATGATTTTTAATGATCAAAATTTTTATGCTAAAATCTGAGATTTTCAGTATCACCCCGCCTTCTTGAATATTATTAAGTTCTGCAAATTATAAACAAAATTCTAGAGGGTTGAAAGCACTGTAATGTGTGGGAAGTGTATGTAAACCCGCCAAGATTCTAAATAGGTCTGTTGACAGTGGGTAAATGCATGCATGATACCAAGGCAACTTTGTTGGGGTACTGAACAGGCCTACTGGCAGCGAAGCAATGCCGAGTTTAAGAAGATCCTCAGGTAAGTCTTCCAATTTGATCAAGTGCAATGATGTCCCGTGTCATGAATGGATGACTCTTGGATAAGATAGAGGTACTAGAGTGGGTTAAATGACATCCCTGCCGAGGCTATGGACGCCTGCTGGCAGCAATGGCCTTGTCAACAGTATTGAACTCAACTGCATAAACATCGCTACACTCGTAATCTAAGTTAGATATCATATTACATTTGTTTTAGATAGTAATATATCTTATGCTAAACTGCGTTGTTTTCTGAGTTATGATCAGAATGATTGACCTGTTGTTAATTGTTTCTAAAAATTCATTTTGTCTGATTCTTCCTAACATGAATTTTTTGGTGATGCAGAGATAACTGCTTCGCCCAGTATGTCGCCATTGTTGGCAACCACTAATTAATTTTGATTCTTATCACAATCCAAGTCCCCACAAAGAGGTCACATATTTCTATAGCTACCATCACCTCCCATTTGTAAATGTTTATATTTCTGAGTTTCAAAGCGATGATTGGGTTAAACTTACCCCATTGAATTTCGTGCATTTTTGTTTGTTTTGTTTTGTTTTAAATTCATGACTGTAAGCATGAATTTAAATACAAAACTTGGCCTTAGTTTCATATCTTTTACCTTAGAAATATTGTTTTAAAGGTACCCATATATGTTTAAAACTCAAGACTTATGAATTTATTGATTAATACACTATCAAAATCTTTGTGTATTATGGGTATCATTGGTTCTATAGTTCATTATTGAAATGTTTGAATATACAAGAACCTTGGTTAACTGTTGATATTGTTCTCATGAGTTCAATTGTCATATCAACATTCATGTAAATTGGTACAGGCATGTTGTACTTGCATTTTCGTTTCACCTTGTTGGCCCAAAACATTAATGAGACAATTCATTATGCATATGGGGTTTGGTACTATGAAGGGTTTTCCACTCATTGTGAGAAATGGTTAGTAGTTTACAAGCCCTCTGTTTTTCGTTTTCCCTAATCATTTCTGTTTGAGTTATGACAGTCCGCAAACCCTGCCTTTTTTGTGCCATCACAATTCGCTTAGACTTGTCTCTGTTGCTCGTCTGATGGAAACCTAAACCTACCTCATGCGATATCTGTTGCATCCTTGTCACAATGGTAATGGAACCTGTGGTTCGTATCGATCCGAACGGATGCCAAGATTTTCTATCCCATGACGACGCTATTGAGGACCCGAAGGCTCATGGGTGTGATGTGTTCCTCAAGAAGTTTGAGGGCTACAACCTCTCGGTTGCACAAGCCTTTGCACAAACTTTTGACAGTTTCAGGGCCAAGGTTGGGGATATACAGTTGGAATTAATAGAGGATTTCGTGAGTAGGGAAACATGACTCCCATTAAAAGGCCAGAGGTGGTTTAAGAACTCTAAAATAGAAGATGTCCAATGGAGTTATTCACGGCCTTTTGCAAAACCACTTGCTGCACAAAAGGTATTCCTATTGCTCTGCTAAAACCTAGATGGCACAATCTCCTTTTAAATCTGAAGCAGTTTGTTACATGTGAAGGCCATTATGGGCTAGTTTTTCTGTACCACATCCGATTGCTTATGGTTTTTATAGGGTTTGAGTTGGATATTCCTTTTTACCTATTGATGAGTCCTTACAAAATGTCTAAGCGCTTTAAGCGACAGAGTATCAATTCGAGTTTGTTTCACCACGGGCTCGTTAAGATCCTGTTGGTTTATCACTTGTCGTGAATCGCTGACAGTTGGGAGGCTTTTCTATCCGAAATGGATTCACCCAGATTGACAATACAGTCAGCCTTCAGTTTATTATAAGCCCTAATTTGGACAGACCAATGACTGAAATCCAGATCGTCAAATCACTTGATGGATCAGAAATTAATGAACCAATTTTTATTGTTGATGAAACTCCCGTGGATAAGGAATCACCATGTAGTTTTTCGCCTAGAAGATCTCTAGAACAAGTAATTACTGAATTAAAAGAAAAGGATCATCCTGTGCCATTGAACGATTCTAATTTAAATGATAATGATGAACCTATTGTGAAGAATTTCCGTAAGGGAAAGAAACCACAGAGCACAGATTTAAGTTTCTGGAATAAGAATGTTGGCCATTTGATTTCTAGAAAACTAAGAAATCGAAAGAGTAATCATCTGAGCTCGATCGATCCGATCGAGATCGATGATCGATGTTCATATCGAGAGATAGACGATTTCTTGGCTCGTGAAGACCCAGAAAATCAGTGTTCTAGGAAAGAGGTTGTTACTCATGTCGAACAGTATGACTTCGTGACCAATTTACCCTTGTGTCTTAAGGGCAAAGAAGGTTTTTCAGGTATCAGACACGACCTGGAACATACCACAGGTAAAAATGAATCATTCGTTGTCGACTGTGTTCCACGTCGGTCTAGCATTACCCCAACGCAATGTGATAGCTGCCTAGACTGGATAGAACGTTACTATAGAGATGTCCCACTCTTATAGGCTCAAGTCAAACGCTTGATTGCTCAGAATGCTCTGTTGAAACAAGAGAACCTCGACTTGAAGACACACACAGAGAGGGGAAAAAAAAGATTCAAGACGACCGTGAATATTATAATAAAAAATACAACCAGTTTTAAAGTTATTACAAATTCTGAACTTTCAGATCTCTCTTTGGCTAACTTCTAATGGTAAAACGATTTTGTTTTGATTTTATTCAATTCTGTTATGAAAAAATCGAAATAGGTAGATTTAATTTTTGATTTCCTTTGCTAAAAATAAGACTAGCTACAAAATCTATGATTCTGTAGCTAGTCTCTTTTGAATAATGATTAGTTTTGTTATCTGAATATAAAATCGTTTTTTCTATTTATAGGAAGTTGATGGTTAAGATGTTGATTGCATGGAACACACACCTTGGGACATACGCTCAGTTATTTTGTAGTTTTTTGTCTTTTATGTTAATAAAACTTTGGTTTATTTTTGACAAACCAACTCATGCATGAGTGGTTTCCAGTTCACTATTTTTGTAATATCATATGATTTTTGTGGATTCAACTCTATCTTGTATGATGAGAGCATTTGAATCCTGAACTAGTTTAAATACTGGTCACTCTAAGTTGTAAAGACATCTTTGATTTGGACACATTATGGACATAGAACTTTCAAGACTGAAATGGACAAGTTGTTCACTCCTTGGCTTTAGACCAGCGTGGCGCTTTCCCATTGTGTTTTGTCTTTTATATTATGGAATGTTATTACGTTTATACAACTTTAGTCTTATGATCGTATGATATTTCGTATTATTCAACACTTTAATTCTGTCTGTAATTTGTTGTTCATATATTACATCTGTGATCATTATTTCATTTAAATATCATTGATTTATGCTTGATGTTAAATGATGTATTACATGAATGCTTTGTATTAAATTTCTTTTTACTATCAGTGTTCATCATTATAAGATCACCAGATCTGTAGGTTTATTACTCCGCTCTTATGTTCCTGCTCCAAAATACCTTTGAGTTTGTTCTGGGAATGCTAGCACCAGCCTGTTATAGGTTTTCCTCACAGGCAGGACAGTTGGCAGTTTGAATTGCGCAGAGACATAAACTCATTAGTTGATTAATCATAGGTTAGTGTACTCATATTCTATTTTCTTTTGTTAGTTTATTTATCGATGAAATAAGAATAATTTAAATTTCCTTTGACTATTATTTTGTTCTTATTCCAGATTGTGTTTTATTAGTATTCTTTAGTTTTTTTTTAAATATTAAACAGAAAATATAAAATGTATGTGCTTTCTTTATCTACTTCATAAACAATTTCATAAAACATTGATTTCGCAAGACATCCAACAAAACTTGCAAATTGTGTATACATTGTTCAAAACCATATGCATATATTCATCTATCTATTTTGATGTTTATAAATCATTAAATTCATATCTTTAGTATTGTAGCTTCTTAGATTAGTTTATTTATTTTACTGTTTTTAGGACTTTAGTTGGCCAATAGAGCCATTAAACCCATCAAGTCATTTCATTCCAAATGGCTTGGGTTATTTAGACAACCCCGATCCGGATTTTACCTTCTAGTTGACGGTGTGTCACTTACGCCCGTCAACAGTGCCCAAATTTGTCTCATGTGCCTCTTGATATTTTATTCCAGGGTAAAGGTAATCGTTGTCTCTAACACGGGGATCCTCAACATTGTGCAACATATTTGGTTCTCTAAAAAGTATTACCTTCTCAACCTGGGAGATAGGAATGCTTGCATAAGATAAGTCACTCTGCATGGAACCCCCCACATCTACAGACCACTGTCTCAAAAGAAGCATGCCCCACTATGTTGGGCAATCTATGACAAGCACATCCATGACTAAAGTCCTCTTTGGGACCACCTTCAAACACACCTGCAAATCCTTGATAAGCCCACAACAGGGTACCTCCCTAGCATCTACTGCATGCATGTTCCGACAAGGCTTGGTAATCTGTAAATCAATCTCATGCATAACCTTAAGAGTGATGATATTGTTAGACACACCAGAATCTAGCATGCAGTTTCACAAAATGAGACCATCAACCTTTAATGAACAATAAAAATGGGTAGGATTGTTGTTTACCTTACTAAGACCAAGAAAAACGCACAGACACTCTTTTGTAAGGTTAACCTCACTCTTAATCCCTAAAAATTTGTCAACAAGCTCTTTGTGAGTAGGCATGTGCATTATCTCCTTTAAAGGAAAAGGAATCCTGATCTTAGAAAGCTCTTTCTCTAATGAAAAGCGGGGTGCTTCTGATCAAGCTAGAATTGGAATGGGAAACAAAAGAGGTGGAGGAGTTTTTCTTACATGTGCACCAGGAACGTCCCCTCTAGGAAAAGATGGTGGAACTTGAGATTTACCCTTGTGTGTGTACTGCTGAGTGATCTCTGCAACTCTGACTGTTGCTGCTTCATTAGCCTCTTGGATGTCTTCTTGAGTCACAGGCCGAGATGACAAGGGTTGAAACTGAGTTTGTAAGGCTTTCCACTGCTCGTGTGGGGTTTGGAAGGCGCTATGAGGTTTATCCCTAGTCCCATTTGAGGCAAGGAAAGCATCAAAGTCTTCTATTGGTTCAAATCCGACCACCATGTTCAAGGTATTGTTCGGGGTACCAGAGGGTTCTTCCCTCTCCTACTCATACATGTGGTATTTTTGGTCAAAGATAGCACACGAAGATTCACCATGAGGAAGTTTACAAGCTTATAAATAAAGAGGGGGCGAGGCATAGTCAATGTAGTTTGTCTCAGGTACTTGTGCTGGGGTTTTGGGATCCTCATTCCTCTTGGGATACAAGTAAGGCCGTCTTTGGTTGATGGGTTTAGGCTGAGAGATAACCAATTGATTTTGAAGTTTCCTTTCTATCTACACTAACCTATTGCTCAGGCCATTTACTAGCTCGAAGGTTGCATCCTTGGAAGGTCCCTCCTCCTATTTAGATTCAGGCAATGGCCGTGCAGGGTGGTTGGAGGTTCTCCTATCTTTTGGATCAAGTAACAAACTAAGCGGGGTTTGTGTTTTAGAGGCCAAGGCGAGGTGTTTCTCTATGGTGATGGCCACCTGATAAGCAACATCCAACGTGGTGGGCTCCTTCTGCTTGATCAAAGCACCAAGAATTCCATCAAATTTCTCTAGATATGAAATCAAAGCATAACCAATGTTAGGTCTAAGAGAAATAGGAATTCTATAATAAGCCTTTGAAAAACGAGTATTGAATTCTAACACAGTTTCATTCTCTTTTTTATTAATATCAGTAAAATTTCTAAGAATGAAAGAGATATCATGTTTGTCGCCCCATCTCTCCAAGAATTTCTCGAAAAATGGATTCAACCCCTAGATGGAATTGTTAGGGAGACTCTTGTACCAAGCACGTGCATCTTCCTCAAGTGTAGCAACGAACATCTTCATAGTTGCATCTTCATGCTCAACACCCTCATCCTCACGTGCTTTCAAAAATAAGTCAATATGGTTATGTGCATTGATGGCGTTGTTTCCCTGAAACTTAGGCATATTTTTAAGATAATTAGTGGTAGGTAAGGCATGAGGTTGCCTTGGAATATTAGCTATGTCTAAAGGGCCAAAAGTATTGAATGTAAACCTAGTCACTTGTCCAACCATGTTACTAGAACTTGAAGTAGATGATAAACCTGAAATAATCAAAGGACTATGACTTGGAACTATAACCAAAGGAGCCGAGGAAGGGAAGGATGATACCTGAGGTGTTGAAGTACTTACCATAATGTTGGGGGTTGTAGAAGTAAATGGGAGAGATACTTGGACTAATTGAAGAACAATTGTACCTACTGTGAGGGAAGGACTAGCTGTAGGAGTCACAAAAGAATTACTTCGGAACAAGTGTTCCGGATTACTAAGGGGTGGGTAAATCCCTTGTGAGGGGTCGAACCGGGATGATCTGTGCACGGTCACCTATGAAGTCGCCCTTGTATCATGTGGAGTCGCCAGGTGAGAAAAATAAAGTAAAACAATAAATGAAAACTCACCGAATGTCGTCTACCAAGGCTTGCATCCCTGACAACGACGCCAATTTGTTAGCACAAATTTCTACCCTCCAATCTGATCTGATAAACCTGTTATGACATCGGTAAAAACTCGGCTAATTATAGGAGAAATAGCCCCAAATGTCATGGGCTAAACCCTCTTTGTTTGGGCTAGTGCTTGCTAGCCTCTAGGGGGAGTCCCTAGGCATAATGAAACGCCTTGCTGGCTGATTTAAGGTCTAATTTTCTGCATTAAAACTAAAACATTAGGGCGTTGTTTTGTCTTGGACAACGTGTGAAAGCGGTCCAAAACAGTGAGAAAATTGATCTTATACGCTTGGAGGGAACCTGCAGGGTTAGCACAATGAAGATAGACTGGAAATAATATGAAAACTATTAAAAATGATCGAAATTAACCATGATAAACAGTTAGCACAAATTTCTACCCTCCAATTTGAGCTGATAAACCTGTTATGACAACAGTAAAAACTTGGCTAATTATAGGAGAAATATCCCCAAATGTCACTGGATAAACCCCTCTCCGTTTGGGCTAGTACTTGTTAGCCTATGGGGGGAGTCCCTAGGCACAATGAAGTGCCTTGCTAACTGATTTAAGGTCTGATTTTCTGTGTTAAAACTAAAAATCAACAAGTTGTTTTGTCTTGGACATCGTGTGAAAGCGGTCCAAAATAGTGAGAAAAATGATCTTATACGTTTGGAGGGAACCTGCAGGGTTAGCACAATGAAGATAAACTGGAAAGAAGATGAAAACTATTCAAATTGATCAAAATTAACCATGATAAACAATTCAAAAAATGACATATAAGATTACAAATTTACCATAATATCGCCAAGAAAAGAGGTTTGAATGAAAACCATACACTTCTTTATTGATAAAGATTCCAAGAGCGCTGGTTGCACCAAACTTGACAAGCCCACAATTGATACAATGACTACTTTTCTCAAAGAGGAGCCACAAGACTAGAAAAAAAAGAGAAGAAAATGAGAAAGACACTATGCTACTACTGTAAGAACCCACCAATAACTCATGTAAACCATCCAATATATAAGACTAATGGAATAAATCCCAAGAGAAGTAACCATGGCGCATGAGATGCCAAGTGTAAGTGGTGTGGCCTAAGATAGATGCACATGAGATCAAAGAAGGGGAGAAATGGTGCGTGTGGGAGTTAGAAGACCCACATATGATCTCAGACTAGAACAGATGCATGAATGAATAGGAGTGTGTCAAAACCCATGCGCATGGGAGAGTGAGTTCATGCGTGAGTTTGGAAGATGATGTAGTGAGGGAGTGTAGCGAGCGAATGGGTAGAAAATAGAATGAGTGCATGCGTGGAGGAGAAGGTGAGTTAGCGCATGAATGGAGTTAGCATGCGTATGGAGGATGGGGTATGGTGTATGTGCGTGCGTGTGTTATGTTAAAAGGAGGAGGTATGCATAAGAGGGAGAAGAATAGGTGATGAGTGGGCGATGACGTAGTGAGGGAGTGTATCATGTGTTCCATGAAAAATGAGTGATACATATGTTTAGATAAGAGGGGACAAACCTTTAAATAAATGAATATTAAAAAGGAGGATATAAAAAGGTATGTACACATGAGATAAGTTATATAATAAAATAATTAAAAGGAACAAACACTTTAATTAAATGATTAAATAATGGGTCCTTCACTTTAGTTAATGAAGATGGGGGCATATGAATATGAATATGGTGAGAATGAGTGGGTAAGTGGTTAGTTATAAAGGAAAAAACTTTTTATTAATTAATTAAAAAGAAAATGGGAGATAAACTTTAAAATAATCAAATAAAATGATTTTTAATTTTATTAATTTAAAGTAGACAAGGTAAGTGGTTTAGAAAGTAGGTTAGAGTTTAAGGGAAAATGAATGGTATGTATGAGAGGAGGGAGTTAGGAAAAAGGGTAATTAATTAATTAGTTAGTTAGTTAATTAATTAAATAAAGGGGTTAAATGAATGGGTTAGGATAAAGGTGAGTGAAGGTAGTGTGGAAAGGGGAAATGGGTTTTAGGGAAATGTACGGAAAGTGGTTTTATGATGGGTGAAGAAGAATTAGCGAGAAAAGTTAGCCCAATTGACTAAACTTTCTCTATGGAAGTTCTACCCCATGCGTCCTTGGTCAAATAATGCCACGTAGATGTCACATCTCATTAAAACTCGACCACATGTTGGAATATGAGCTCGCCACGTGTCACTGCTGGAAATAACTGGACTTGCTAAATATAACATCTACTAAAAAAATCCATCCGGTCCAAAAATTTTGAAACTTGTCGAAACTGACTCAAACTTTCCACAAATGCTCGATATGACTGGGAAAGCACCATCATGTGTCTATTGCTAAAAATAAACACTGCTAAAAATAGAAAGTTGTCTGAATGCCTTTGAATTTATACTCATTGATCTCGTCTTCCTGCAAGGGATCCGAATATGCAGTCAGAATCGACATGCGAGCCTTGGTACTCAACCTGCTAAAAGTAGCAATCTGGGTGACATCATCTAGAAAAAGGTCCAAAGGCCTCTAGATGCCTCAAGGATCAATACTGCATTCTCAGAATCTGAACAAGGGGCCTGAATCACAACTTGCCAAAAATAGCAAGTTCCTGCATGTCGCCTGAAAAAATGTCATCGTGCCTAGAATCCTGTAAGGACTCATACTGTATGTTCTGTACTGCCCCAAACTTTTAGGAGACCCACTCGAACCGTGCCTCCTAAAAAGTAGCAACACCTGTATACATCTCTCTCTCACAAACACATGGAAACCAAGTAGATTGTGACTCTTGAACTAAGTAACCTTGTACTGATCATGTACCTGCCTCATGTGTGAGCCATCCTCCTGCTCAACATAAGTGTTAAAACCCTAGGAAAATCTCAATATGCCAACCAAAGTGCTGCATGCTGGCTCTTAACCCTCAAGACTTTCAAGGGTGAAAATCTAGGGGTTAACAGACCTAAGGAACTTTGACCTTAATAACTTTGTATATTTACTTAGTATATATATTGACACATATATCTTGTATTATATACCAACACATATACCTAGTATATGTTGATATATATACTGATATATATACTAAGGATATATATACTGAGTATATATACTAACACATATATTTAGTATATGTCGATATATATATATAAACTGGTATATAATTAATATATATATCGATATATATACTTGTATATATATTGGTATATATACTGACACATATACCTATTATATATACTCACACATATACCAAGTATATATATATATATATATATGATCCAGATTTTATAAGTAGAAAGAAATGAATACAGATTATTATCAAAAGATGCTTAACACAGAATAACAAATATACAATAAAACTTGTTTCTATTCAATAAGGAAATAAGATGAAACTGTAAATTGTAGCGGAAAACATGCTTGCTAGAATGGTGGTGTCTTATCTCTGAGAAGAGATGTGACTGTTGCACTCATTCGCAAGAAGATGATTACAATGAGGCTCTCAAGGCATTTTTACAATAAACAAAAATTTCAAAAACCCCAGACATCCAAAAACATAACCCTAGGAGATGAAGCACCAAAAGTCACGTGGGCCCCGTTTGGGTAAGTTAGTACATCAACTTCCTAGGGTCGTAACTTTTGCATACGATATCTGTTTTAGGCGCACGATAGCCTGTTGGAAAGGTCTATCCGAGGATTACACATGTTGCCTGTGGCGGGCCTCAAAACAGCCTCGGAAGTCAGGGACCCGAAAACTAGGAAAAAACCACTGAACTGGAAAACTACCAAAATGAGCTAGTTGGAATAGGTGGGAGGCCACCGACATCCATCTGGATGAATCCTCCCCCCTTAGGAAGAAATGGTCTCCATTGCGTTGAGTGCCCCCATTAGATGAGTACATTTCTGTTGAATTTGGCCTCGGGTGGGCCACTTGCCTTGGTGTAGGAGCTGCCCTTCTTTGACAACTCGATAAAATTAGATCCTTTGCTTGCGAGTTCCCTTGACTTGTTTGTCCACAATCTGATCACTGGATGCCTGTTGTATGCATTCGGGGTTGAGATCTGTTGGTGTAAATTGTTGTGCTATCTCTGAGGTGTTCAATAATGGTGGGAAATAAAGGTCGAAGGAGATCCACGTTGAACACTAGTTGCAGGCCAGGGATAGGGGGGATGTTGAGCTCAAAAGCATTATCACCCATGACCTTGGTGATGGTGTACGACCCATAACAAAGTGGGTGAAGCTTCCGATGGGGCCTGGTAAGGCGTTCTTTCTGCAAATGCAACCAAACTTTGTCGCCCATCTGAAACTTATGTGGCACCATGATCTGAATTTTATGAGCTGGAGGAAATGAATACAGATTATTAACATGTGCTTAACACAAAATAACAAATATATAGTAAAACTGGTTTTCTATTCAATAAGGAAATAAGCTGAAACTATAAAATGCAGCAGAAACAAGCTTGTTGGAATGGTGGCGGCTTATCTCTTAGAAGAGATGTGATGGTTGTGCTCATTTGCCAGAAGAAGATTACAATGAGGCTCTGAAGGCCTTTTTACAATAAAAAAGAATGCCCAAAACCCTAGACATACAAAAACCTAACCCTAGGAGATGAAGCGCCAAAAGTCATGTGGGCCCCGTTTGGGTAAGTTAGTACATCAACTTTTCGGGGTCGTAACTTTTGCATACGATCTCCGTTTTAGGCGCATGATAGCCCATTGGAAAGGTATCATCAAGGATATTCATTTTGGGGGAAATATTAAAGAAAATTGCATATTTCAAACCTGTTTTCCCCAAAAAAAACGTCGTTTGGGGCCTCAAAACGGCTCCAGAAGTGAAAAACTGCTAAAAATAGTAAATTACCAAAATTGCCAGAAAACTGTTTTGAGCATGTTGGAAAAGGTGGGTGGCCACCAATATCCACCTGAAAAATCCTCCCTCAGGAAGCAATGGTATCCATTGCGTTGAGTTCCCCCATCAGATGAGAAAATTTCTGCTGAATTTGGCCCTGGGTGAGCCACTTGCCTTCATGCAGGAGCTGCCCTACTTTGACAACTCAATAAAGCTGGATCCTTTGCTGTCAAGTGCCCTTGATCTGTGTGTCCACAATATGATCATGGGATTCCTATTGTATGCAGTCAGGGTTGATCTCTGTTGGTGTCAGTTGTTCTAATACTTCTGAGGTGTCCAATAATGGTGGGAAATAAGGGCGAAGGAGATCCATGTTGAACACTGGGTGCAGGCCAAAGAAAGGAGGAATGTTGAGCTCAAAAGAATTATCCTCCACGACCTTGGTGATGGTGTATGACCCATAATGGAGTGGGCAAAGCTTCCGATGGGTTCTTGCAAGGCGTTCTTTCTGCAAGTGCAACCAAACTTTGTCTTCCACCTGAAACTTATGTGGCACCCGATGTTGATCATGGCTCTACTTGTACTTGTCATTGGACTTTTGTAGGATATCTTGAACCTGTTGGCAGATGCGCTGGATCCACTCAATGAACCAGGTGGATTTGTCAGCTTCAGTTGGAGCAGGAGATGAGTTGGTTGAGGTGACCGCAAGGGGAAGTGCAACATCTATGGGACCTAATGGTTGGAATCCCAACCCCACCTGAAAGGGGTTGTGGCCAGTTGAGCTATGCAGGGCTCGGTTGTAGCTATGCTGGACATAGAGAAGGCTCTCATCCCATGTGTGAGGGTGCTTGGAATTATACATGCGAAGGATATGCATAATCATTCGATTTATGACTTTGGTTTGGCCATCTGTCTGGGGGTGGAAGGTCGTGGATTTGGTGAGCTTGGTGTCTAGCAGTGACCAGAGGCTCGACCAGAATGTACTGAGAAATAGACTGTCCTGATCTGAGACAATGGTTTGTGGGATTCCAAAATGTACCCAGACTCATTCAAAGAAGAGCTTGGCAGTGGCCTCTGTTGTGATGCTCTTCTTGCAGGCAACCATAATCACCATCTTAGAAAAGTGATCAACAACCACAAAACACAGTCATTTCCCCGCTTGGTGGATGGGAGGCCTGACATGTAGTCCATTGAGATGGAATCCCATGGCCTATCAGGAGTAGGAAGAGGGGTGTACATGCCCTGTTTCCTAGTGGTCGTTTTGGCAATAACACAGGCAAGCAGTGCAGGACCTGATATATTTGTTGACCTCCTGTCGAAGTTTCGGCCAATAGAAATGTTTATGTAGCATCTCCACTATATTTTCGTCGCCGAAGTGTCCTGCCACCTGACTATAGTGGGATTCCTAGATCAGCTTCACTCGCTCACTTGATGGAAAACATATATGGCCCAGACGATACAACAACCCATCCTGAAGATGGAAATTATCGACAACTACGTTTGCACCCAACATTTGGTAGGTGGTAGCGAAGTCCGAGTCTGTCTTATAGAGTTGGGGCCATCCAGAGGTCTCATGGTTGCAAGAATCTAGCACCGTGGTGAGTGCCACGACTAGCGGTCTGCTGAGGCAATCAGTGATGTGATTGGTGCTTTCTGTTTTATACTTGATGTTGAGGTGGAATTTCTACAAGTATGTGGACCACTTTTGATGGCGGTCATTCTGCATTTTTCCTTGTGTCTGTATGAACTGTAGTGGCTTATGATCAATGTGGATGACTGTCTCCTTCCCAAGACTGTAGTGTCTCCACTGGCGGCATTATTGCACAATGGAGTACATTTCTTTGTCATAAGTAGGGTACTTACGTACAACATCTGATAGTGTCTCACTATGATAGGCCACGGGGTGGCTGTGCTAAGTGAGAATGACACCCACAACATAGTCTGAAGCATCTGTCTTGATCTCAAAGGGTTGTTGTAGGTCTGGTAGTGAAAGTACTGTGGCTGAGCACAAGCTCTACTTCAAATCATCGAACGCTTGTTGTTGGGAAGGACCCCACACAAATTTTTCCTTACCACCATCGCTAGTTACTTGGATGAGGGCCCATGTAATATGGGAGAATCCCAACACAAACCTACGGTAGAAATTGGTAAGGCCCAAGAAGCTTCGAAGCTCGGTGAGTCTGGTTGGGGCTGGCCAGTCACATATGACTTGGATATTTGTTGGATCCACATGTATGCCATGCTGATCAATGATGTAGCCCAGGTAATGGACCCTGTCCATGTCGAAGGAGCATTTTTCCAAGTTGGTGTATAGCTTGTGATGCCGCAGGGTGTACAAAATCTGTTGAATATGCTGCAAGTGTTCTGGCCCAAGTCTTGCTATAAATGATAATGTCATCCAGATACACCACTACAAAAGTATTTGTGAATGGTCATAGGATATCTTCCATCATCCTCATGAAAGTGGCTGGAGCATTTGTCAAACCAAAGGGCATGACCAACCATTCAAAAATGCCTTCCTTTGACTTGAAGGCGGTCTTCCATACATCTGTCTGTTCTATCGGGACCTGGTGGTAGACAGGGAGTATTTGGCTCCTGTGAGTTGATCAAGGAGATCATCAATTCATGGAATCGAGTACCAGTTTCTAACTATGATTTTATTCAGAGCCCGATAATCAATGAAGAGTCGCCAGGTTCCATCTTTCTTCTGCACTAGCATGATTGGGCTTCCACACGGTGATGAGCTGGGATGGATGTGCCCCTTGTGGATCAGTTCTTGGATCTGTCACTTGATCTCCTCATTCTCTAATAGAGAGCAGCGATAGACTGGTCCATTGGGCAGCGGTTCATCAGGGGTCAGATCGATGGGGTGCCTGAACTGGCAGTCCAGAGGTACCCCAGTAGGTGAGGAGAATATATCTGAGTATTCTTCCATGACTTTATCTAGTTTCTTCTTTTGTGTGGAGAGGTTAGTCGCAAAGACCCTGGATGTGGCTATGATCTTTTGCTTATTCCGAGAGCTAATCACGAAGAAGACAAACTTCCCCATCTGAGAGATGACCTTCCTGCATTTCTTAACATAGATCCAGGAAATAACACTAGGTGGGACTGCCTCGGGTATCCTATACAATTTCCTGTTCAAATTAATAATAACACTACGAGGCCTAGACTCATATACAACATGGAATTTTCATAAATAAGGTTGGCCCAAAAGAACATCACAAACTTCAAGAGGAGAAACATCACACAATACCTCATATTTGAAGGGCTTGATGTTGTACGACAATCGACATTGTTGGCTGACGTGAAGATCGCTTCCTTGGTGGAGCCATCCAATGGTGTAGGGTTGTGGGTGCAGCATTGTCGGTAGGGCCAACCGCTTGATGACCTCTGTCCAGATGAGGTTCTTCTGGCTATCACTATCAATGATGAAGTGTAGCAGAGTGCCTTGTACCCACATCTGTGAATGGAAGAGGCACTCTCCTTCTTCTGACTCGTCTGGTTCACCAGGCTGGAGCTTGGTGGTAGCAACGGTGGCACTGAGTTTCGCGTCGATGATTTGTCTTCCTTTTTCTGGTTCTGGCTCAGAGTCAAAACCCACATCTAATTCAGAGGCTTTCACTTCGGCCACCAGCGACTGCTTTGAGCGGCAGTCAATAGTGTTATGCCAAGGGATCTTATGGAAGTCTCACCACTTCCTGATATCTTTCTTTGTCTTTCTGATGTCCTTCTTTGCTTACAGCTTGGAATGGTTGTCCTTATACTATCCATATTTGATCTGTCCTTTTTTCTGTGGGTTGGGGCTGCCCTTTCCTAGCTTTTGTTGTGAGGGGTTCCCAGGCCCAAATTGTCGCCTCTTTTGTTTGAGCTTTTGCTCGATTTTGACAGCATATTGGTAGGCCATGCCCAAGGATGAGATGTCTAGAAATTCCATTTCAACATAGATGTATCTATGCAAAGCACCACGATAGTTGAGAACCAGATGTCGCTCTGAATCTTTGATACCCAACTTGGTGTGCAAGGTATGGAAGATATTTGTGAAATCTGGCACTGCTTGGTCTCTTTC
>SNQJ01S0047928.1:35643-47947 GCA_010110895.2 Picea sitchensis | reverse complement strand
TAGTATATATACTCAGTATATATATCCTTAGTATATATATCGGTATATATATCAACATATACTAGGTATGTGTGTTGGTATATAATACAAGATATATGTGTCGATATATATACTAAGTAAATATACAAAGTTATTAAGGTCAAAGTTCCTTAGGTCTGTTAACCCCTAGATTTTCACCCTTGAAAGTCTTGAGGGTTAAGAGCCAACATGCAGCACTTTGGTTGGCATATTGAGATTTTCCTAGAGTTTTAACACTTATGTTGAGCAGGAGGATGGCTCACACATGAGGCAGGTACATGATCAGTACAAGGTTACTTAGTTCAAGAGTCACAGTGTACTTGGTTTCCATGTGTTTGTGAGAGAGAGATGTATACAGGTGTTGCTACTTTTTAGGAGGCACGGTTCGAGTGGGTCTCCTGAAAGTTTGGGGCAGTACAGAGCATACAGTATGAGTCCTTACAGGATTCTAGGCACGATGACATTTTTTCAGGCGATATGCAGGAACTTGCTATTTTTGGCAAGTTGTGATTCAGGCCCCTTGTTCAGATTCTGAGAACGCAGTATTGATCCTTGAGGCATCTAGAGGCCTTTGGACCTTTTTCTAGATGATGTCACCCAGATTGCTACTTTTAGCAGGTTGAGTACCAAGGCTCGCATGTCGGTCCTGACTGCATATTCGGATCCCTTGCAGGAAGACGAGATCAATGAATATAAATTCAAAGGCATTCAGACAACTTTCTATTTTTAGCAGTGTTTATTTTTAGCAATAGACACATGATGGTGCTCGCCCAGTCACATCGAGCATTTGTGGAAAGTTTGGGTCAGTTTCGACAAGTTTCAAAATTTTGGGACCGGATGGATTTTTTTACTAGATGTTATATTTAGCAAGTCCAGTTATTTCCAGCAGTGACACGTGGCAAGCTCATATTCCGACATGTGGTCGAGTTTTAATGAGATGTGACATCTACGTGGCATTATTTGACCAAGGGCACATGGGGTAAAACTTCCATAGAGAAAGTTTAGTCAATTGGGCTAACTTTTCTCGCTAATTCTTCTTCACCCGTCATAAAACCATTTTCCGTACATTTCCCTAAAACCCATTTCCCCTTTCCACACTACCCTCACTCACCTTTATCCTAACCCATTCATTTAACCCCTTTATTTAATTAATTAACTAACTAACTAATTAATTAATTACCCTTTTTCCTAACTCCCTCCTCTCATACATACCATTCATTTTCCCTTAAACTCTAAACCTACTTTCTAAACCACTTACCTTGTCTACTTTAAATTAATAAAGTTAAAAATCATTTTATTTGATTATTTTAAAGTTTATCTCCCATTTTCTTTTTAATTAATTAATAAAAGGTTTTTTCCTTTATAACTAACCACTTACCCACTCATTCTCACCATATTCATATTCATATGCCACCATCTTCATTAACTAAAGTGAGGGACCCATTATTTAATCATTTAATTAAAGTGTTTGTTCCTTTTAATTATTTTATTATATAACTTATCCCATGTGTACATACCTTTTTATATCCTCCTTTTTAATATTCATTTATTGAAAGGTTTGTCCCCTCTTATCTAAACATATGTATCACTCATTTTTCGTGGAACACATGATACACTCCCTCACTACATCATCACCCACTCATCACCTATTCTTCTCCCTCTTATGCATACCTCCTCCTTTTAACATAACACATGCACGCACGTACACCATACCCCATCCTCCATACGCATGCTAACTCCATTCATGCGCTAACTCACCTTCTCCTCCACGCATGCACTCATTCTATTTTCTACCCATTCGCTCGTTACACTCCCTCACTACATCATCTTCCAAACTCACGCATGAACTCACTCTCCCATGCGCATGGGTTTTGACACACTCCTATTCATTCATGCATATGTTCATATGTGGGTCTTCTCACTCCCACACGCACCATTTCTCCCCTTCTTTGATCTCATGTGCATCTATCTTAGGCCACACCACTTACACTTGGCATCTCATGCGCCATGGTTACTTCTCTTGGGATTTATTCCATTAGTCTTATATATTGGATGATTTACATGAGTTATTGGTGGGATTTATTCTATTAGTCCTATATATTGGATGGTTTACATGAGTTATTGGCGGGTTCTTACAGTAGTAGCATAGTGTCTTTCTCATTTTTTTTATTTTTTTTTCTAGTCTAGTGGCTCCTCTTTGAGAAAAGTAGTCATTGTATCAATTGTGGGCTTGTCAAGTGTGGTGCAACCAGCTCTCTTGGAATCTTTATCAATAAAGAAGTGTATGGTTTTCATTCAAACCTCTTTTCTTGGTGATATTATGGTAAATTTGTAATCTGATATGTCATTTTCTGAATTGTTTATCATGGTTAATTTTGATCAATTTGAATAGTTTTCATCTTCTTTCCAGACTATCTTCATTGTGCTAACCCTGCAGGTTCCCTCCAAGCGTATAAGATCATTTTTCTCACTATTTTGGACTGCTTTCACACGATGTCCAAGACAAAACAACTTGTTGATTTTTAGTTTTAACGCAAAAAATCAGACCTTAAATCAGTCAGCAAGGCACTTCATTGTGCCTAGGGACTCCCCCCATAGGCTAACAAGTACTAGCCCAAACGGAGAGGGGTTTATCCAGTGACATTTGGGGCTATTTCTCCTATAATTAGCTAAGTTTTTACTGTTGTCATAACAGGTTTATCAGCTCAGATTGGAGGGTAGAAATTTGTGCTAACTGTTTATCATGGTTAATTTCGATCATTTTTAATAGTTTTCATATTCTTTCCAGTCTATCTTCATTGTGCTAACCCTGCAGGTTCCCTCCAAGCGTATAAGATCAATTTTCTCACTATTTTGGACCGCTTTCACACGTTGTCCAAGACAAAACAGCTCCCTAATGTTTTAGTTTTAACGCAGAAAATTAGACCTTAAATCAGCCAGCAAGGTGTTTCATTATGCCTAGGGACTCCCCCTAGAGGCTAGCAAGCACTAGCCCAAACGAAGAGGGGTTTAGCCCATGACATTTGGGGCTATTTCTCCTATAATTAGCCGAGTTTTTACCGATGTCATAACAGGTTATCAGCGCAGATTGGAGGGTAGAAATTTGTGCTAACAAATTGGCGTCGTTGTCAGGGACGCAAGCCTTGGCAGACGACATTCAGTGAGTTTTCATTTATTGTTTTACTTTATTTTTCTCACCTGGCGACTCCACATGATACAGGGGCGACTTCATAGGTGATCGTGCATAGATCATCCCGGTTCGACCCCTCACAAGGGATTTACCCACCCCTTAGTAATCCGGAACACTTGTTCCGAAGGAATTCTTTTGTGACTCCTACAGCTAGTCCTTCCCTCACAGTAGGTACAATTGTTCTTCAATCAGTCCAAGTATCTCTCCCATTTACTTCTACAACCCCCAACATTATGGTAAGTACTTCAACACCTCAGGTATCATCCTTCCCTTCCTCGGCGCCTTTGGTTATAGTTCCAAGTCATAGTCCTTTGATTATTTCAGGTTTATCATCTACTTCAAGTTCTAGTAACATGGTTGGACAAGTGACTAGGTTTACATTCAATACTTTTGACCCTTTAGACATAGCTAATATTCCAAGGCAACCTCATGCCTTACCTACCACTAATTATCTTAAAAATATGCCTAAGTTTCAGGGAAACAACGCCATCAATGCACATAACCATATTGACTTATTTTTGAAAGCATGTGAGGATGAGGGTGTTGAGCATGAAGATGCAACTATGAAGATGTTTGTTGCTACACTTGAGGGATATGCACGTGCTTGGTACAAGAGTCTCCCTAACAATTCCATCCAGGGGTTGAATCCATTTTTCGAGAAATTCTTGGAGAGATGGGGCGACAAACATGATATCTCTTTCATCCTTAGAAATTTTACTGATATTAATAAAAACGAGAATGAAACTGTGTTAGAATTCAATACTCGTTTTTCAAAGGCTTATCATAGAATTCCTATTTCTCTTAGACCTAAAATTGGTTATGCTTTGATTTCATATCTAGAGAAATTTGATGGAATTCTTGGTGCTTTGATCAAGCAGAAGGAGCCCACCACGTTGGATGTTTCTTATCAGGTGGCCATCACCATACAGAAACACCTCGCCTTGGCCTCTAAAACACAAACCCCACTTAGTTTGTTACTTGATCCAAAAGATAGGAGAACCTCCAACCACCCTGCACAGCCATTGCCTGAATCTAAATAGGAGGAGGGACCTTCCAAGGATGCAACCTTCGAGCTAGTAAATGGCTTGAGCAATAGGTTAGTGAAGATAGAAAGGAAACTTCAAAATCAATTGGTTATCTCTCAGCCTAAACCCATCAACCAAATATGGCCTTACCAGTATCCCAAGAGGAATGAGGATCCCAAAACCCCAGCACAAGTACCTGAGACAAACTACATTGACTATGCCTCGCCCCCTCTTTATTTCTAAGCTTGTAAACTTCCTCATGGTGAATCTTTGTGTGCTATCTTTGACCAAAAATACCACATGTATGAGTAGGAGAGGGAAGAACCCTCTAGTACCCCGAACAATACCTTGAACATGGTGGCCGGATTTGAACCAATAGAAGACTTTGATGCTTTCCTTGCCTCAAATGGGATTAGGGATAAACCTCATAGCGCCTTCCAAACCCCACACGAGCAGTGGAAAGCCTTACAAACTCAGTTTCAGCCCTTGTCATCTCGGCCTGTGACTCAAGAAGACATCCAAGAGGCTAATGAAGCAGCAACAGTCAGAGTTGCAGAGATCACTCAGCAGTACGCACACAAGGGTAAAGCTCAAGTTCCACCATCTTTTCCTTGAGGGGACGTTCCTGCTGCACATGTAAGAAAAACTCCTCCACCTCCTTTGTTTCCCATTCCAATTCTAGCTTGATCAGAAGCACCCCGCTTTTCATTAGAGAAAGAGCTTTCTAAGATCAGGATTCCTTTTCCTTTAAAGGAGATAATGCACATGCCTACTCACAAAGAGCTTGTTGACATATTTTTAGGGATTAAGAGTGAGGTTAACCTTACAGAAGAGTGTCCGCGCGTTTTTCTTGGTCTTAGTAAGGTAAACAACAATCCTACCCATTTTTATTGTTCATTAAAGGTTGATGGTCTCATTTTGTGAAACTGCATGCTAGATTTTGGTGCGTCTAACAATATCATCACTCTTAAGGTTATGCATGAGATTGATTTACAGATTACCAAGCCTTGTCGGAACATGCATGCAGTAGATGCTAGGGAGGTACCCTGTTGTGGGGTTATCAAGGATTTGCAGGTGTGTTTGAAGGTGGCCCCAAACAGGACTTTAGTCATGGATGTGCTAGTCATAGATTGCCCAACACAGTGGGGCATGCTTCTTTTGAGACAATGGTCTACAGATGTGGGGGGTTCCATGCAGATGGACTTATCTTATGCAGGCATTCCTATCTCCCAGGTTGAGAAGGTAATACTTTTTAGAGAACCAAAGATGTTGCACAATTTTGAGGATCCCCGTGTTAGAGACAACAATTACCTTTACCCTGGAATAAAATATCAAGAGGCACATGAGACAGATTTGGGCACTGTTGACGGGCGTAAGTGACACACCGTCAACTAGAAGGTCAAATCCGGATCAGGGTTGTCTAAATAACCCAAGCCATTTGGAATGAAATGACCTAATGGGTTTAATGGCTCTATTGGCCAACTAAAGTCCTAAAAACAGTAAAATAAATAAACTAATCTAAGAAGCTACAATACTAAAGATATGAATTTAATGATTTATAAACGTCAAAATAGATAGATGAATATATGCATATGGTTTTGAACAATGTATATACAATTTGCAAGTTTTGTTGGATGTCTTGCGAAATCAATGTTTTATGAAATTGTTTATGAAGTAGATAAAGAAAGCACATACATTTTATATTTTCTGTTTAATATTTAAAAAAAACTAAAGAATACTAATAAAACACAATCTGAAATAAGAACAAAATAACAGTCAAAAGAAATTTAAATTATTCTTATTTCATTGATAAATAAACTAACAAAAGAAAATAGAATATGAGTACACTAACCTATGATTAATCAACTAATGAGTTTATGTCTCTGCGCAATTCAAACTGCCAACTGTCCTGCCTGTGAGGAAAACCTATAACAGGTTGGTGCTAGCATTCCCAGAACAAACTCAAAGGTATTTTGGAGCAGAAACATAAGAGCGGAGTAATAAACCTACAAATCTAGTGATCTTATAATGATGAACAATGATAGTAAAAAGAAATTTAATACAAAGCATTCATGTAATACACCATTTAACATTAAGCATAAATCAATGATATTTAAATGAAATAATGATCACAGATGTAATATATGAACAACAAATTACAGACAGAATTAAAGTGTTGAATAATACAAAATATCATACGATCATAAGACTAAAGTTGTATAAATGTAATAACATTCCATAATATAAAAGAAAAAACACAATGGGAAAGTTCCACGCTGGTCTAAAGCCAAGGAGTGAACAACTTGTCAATTTCAGTCTTGAAAGTTCTATGTCCATAATGTGTCCAAATCAAAGATGTCTTTACAACTTAGAGTGAACAGTATTTAAACTAGTTCAGGATTCAAATGCTCTCATCATACAAGATAGAGTTGAATTCACAAAAATCAGATGATATTACAAAAATAGTGAACTGGAAACCACTCATGCATGAGTTGGTTTGTCAAAAATAAACCAAAGTTTTATTAACATAAAAGACAAAAAACTACAGAATAATTGAGTGTATGTCCCAAGGTGTGTGTTCCATTCAATCAACATCTTAACCATCAACTTTATATAAATAGAAAAAACGATTTTATATTCAGATAACAATACTAATCATTATTCAAAAGAGACTGGCTACAGAATCATAGATTTTGTAGCTAGTCTTATTTTTAGCAAAGTAAATCAAAAATTACATCTATCTATTTCGATTTTTTCATAACAGAATTGAATAAAATCAAAACAAAATCGTTTTACCATTAGAAGTTAGCCAAAGAGAGATCTGACAGTTCAGAATTTATAATAACTTTAAAACTGGTTGTATTTTTTATTAAAATATTCACGGTCGTCTTGAATCTTTTTTTTTCCCTCTCTGTGTGTGTCTTCAAGTCAAGGTTCTCTTGTTTCAACAAAGCATTCTGAGCAATCAAGCATTTGACTTGAGCCTATAAGAGTGGGACATCTCTATAGTAACATTCTATCCAGTCTAGGCAGCTATCACAGTGCGTTGGGGTAATGGTAGACCAACGTGGAACACAGTCGACAACGAATGATTCATTTTTACCTGTGGTATGTTCCAGGTCGTGTCTGATACCTGAAAAACCTTCTTTGCCCTTAAGACACAGGGGTAAATTGATCACGAAGTCATACTGTTCGACATGAGTAACAACCTCTTTCCTAGAACACTGATTTTATGGGTCTTCACGAGCCAAGAAATCGTCTATCTCTCGATATGAACATCGATCATCGATCTCGATTGGATTAATCGAGCTCAGATGATTACTCTTTCGATTTCTTAGTTTTCTAGAAATCAAACGGCCAACATTCTTATTCCAGAAACTTAAATCTGTGCTCTGTGGTTTCTTTCCCTTACGAAAATTCTTCACAACAGGTTCATCATTATCGTTTAAATTAGAATCGTTCAATGGCACAGGATGATCCTTTTCTTTTAATTCGGTAATTACTTGTTCTAGAGATCTTCTAGGCGAAAAACTACATGGTAATTTCTTATCCACGGGGGTTTCATCAACAATAAAAATTGGTTCATTAATTTCTGATCCATCAAGTGATTTGACGATCTGGATTTCAGTCATTGGTCTGTCCAAATTAGGGCTTATAATAAAATGAAGGCTGACTATATTGTCAATCTGGGTGAATCCATTTTGGATAGAAAAGCCTCCCAACTATCAGTGATTCACGACAAGTGATAAACCAATAGGATCTTAACGAGCCCATGGTGAAACAAACTCGAACTAATACTATGTCGCTTAAAGCGCTTAGACATTTTGTAAAGACTCATCAACAAGTAAAAAGGAATATCCAACTCAAACCCTATAAAAACCATAAGCAATCGGATGTGGTACAGAAAAACTAGCCCATAATGGCCTTCACATGTAACAAACTGCTTCATAATTAAAAGGAGATTGTGCCATCTAGGTTTTAGCGGAGCAATAGGAATACCTTTTGTACAGCAAGTGGTTTTGCAAAAAGCCATGAATAAACTCCATGGGACATCTTCTATTTTAGAGTTCTTAAACCACCTCTCGCCTTTTAATGGGAGTCATGTTTCCCTACTCACGAAATCCTCTGTTAATTCCAACTGTATATCCCCAACCTTGGCCCTAAAACTGTCGAAAGTTTGTGCAAAGGCTTGTGCAACCGAGAGGTTGTAGCCTTCAAACTTCTTGAGGAACACATCACACCCATGAGCCTTCAGGTCATCAATAGCGTCGTCATGGGATAGAAAATCTTGGCATCCGTTCGGATCGATATGAACCACGGGTGCCATTACCATTGTGACAAGGATGCAACAGATATCGCACGAGGTAGGTTTAGGTTTCCATCAGACGAGCAATAGAGACAAGTCTAAGCAAATTGTGATGGCACAAAAAAGGTAGGGTTTGCGGACTGTCATAACTCAAACAAAAATGATTAGGGAAAACGAAAAACAGAGGACTCGTAAACTACAAACCATTTCTCACAATGAGTGGAAAACCCTTCACAGTACCAAACCCCATATGCATAATGAATTGTCTCATTAATGTTTCGGGCCAACAAGGTGAAACGAAAACGCAAGTACAACATGCCTGTACCAATTTACATGAATGTTGATATGACAATTGAACTCATGAGAACAATATCAACAGTTAACCAAGGTTCTTGTATATTCGAACATTTCAATAATGAACTATAGAACCAATGATACCCATAATACACAAAGATTTTGATAGTGTATTAATCAATAAATTCATAAGTCTTGAGTTTTAAACATATATGGGTACCTTTAAAACAATATTTCTAAGGTAAAAGATATGAAACTAAGGCCAAGTTTTGTATTTAAATTCATGCTTACAGTCATGAATTTAAAACAAAACAAAACAAACGAAAATGCACGAAATTCAATGGGGTAAGTTTAACCCAATCATCACTTCGAAACTCAGAAATATAAACACTTACAAATGGGAGGTGATGGTAGCTATAGAAAGATGTGACCTCTTTGTGGGGACTTGGATTGTGATAAGAATCGAAATTAATTAGTGGCTGCCAACAATGGCGACATACTGGGCGAAGCAGTTATCTCTGCATCACCAAAAAATTCATGTTAGGAAGAATCAGACAAAATGAATTTTTAGAAACAATTAACAACATGTCAATCATTCTGATCATAACTCAGAAAACAACGCAGTTTAGCATAAGATATATTCCTATCTAAAACAAATGTAATCTTATATCTAACTTAGATTACGAGTGTAGCGATGTTTATGCAGTTGAGTTCAATACTGTTAACAGGGCCATTGCTGCCAGCAGGTGTCCATAGCCTCGGCAAGGATGTCATTTAACCCACTCTAGTACCTCTATCTTATCCAAGAGTCGTCCATTCATGACACGGGACATCATTGCACTTGATCAAATTGGAAGACTTACCTGAGGATCTTCTTAAACTCGGCATTGCTTCGCTACCAACATGCCTGTTTAGTACCCCGACAAAGTTGCCTTGGTATCGTGCATGCATTTACCCACTGCCAACAGACCTATTTAGCGTCTCGACGGGTTTACATACACTTCCCACACATTACAGTGCTTTCAACCCTCTAGAATTTTGTTTATAATTTGCAGAACTTAATAATATTCAAGAAGGCGAGGTGATACTGAAAATCTCAGATTTTAGCATAAAAATTTTGATCATTAAAAATCATTTTCCTTTTTGATGACCTTCATCACAATCCAGACACTTATATTTCTTGTTAAGAAACCATCTCGAGGATGGGAAGGTATAGCTAAGTTTTTTTCCTTAAAAAAGGGACAGCGTTAGAAGCTTATTAATAATAATCACGTCTATTTGTAATTTCAATGAGAAAATAGAAACACTGATTTGAACAAAAATTCACTTCTATTGATCTAAGTTTTAGCACTTACTGCTCAGTTTCTTGGGAAGTTATCAACCGCTTCTAATGAATGAAGATTGTGATTCTCTTCTATGAATGATATGGTGACTCGGACATAATTATTTAGAAAACAAAATAAAAACAAGCAAAATGAAAAGAACCAAAATAAAAAACAGAAAATAAAATCAAAATATTTACAAAAGGGTAGATCTGAAATCATTAGGTGAAATACCTTTTGAGAGCCTGGCCATTCACTAGGAAAGTGTCTGGTTGTCCCTCTAAATTATGCAGACGGAAAGAGTCGGGACCCAATTTTTCAAAAATTAAAAATGGTCCCAGCCACAGATTCTGGAACTTGGTATGTTCCCCCTTACCCTCATGAGCTTTATCCCACTTGACAACCAGGTCTCCGACATCGAAATTCCTATCTGAAGAAGACTTTGAATCAAACCATCTTTTTACAATTTTCTGATGCTGATGCAGTTTATGTTTTGCTTGTGTTCTCACTTCCTCTAGTTCTAATAAAACATTTATTCGATTTTTTGGAGGAGGGCACTCCTCTTCTTGAACTTCCTGCAACAATTGCAGAGAAGGAAGTAAACATGTGGAGGGGGAATCATTTCTCTTTCATAGACGGGGAAGAAAGGGGAATTACCAACAGAGGCTTTTGGGGTCACCCTATCAGCCCAAAGTGCATTATACAGTGCATTGTGCCACTTCTTGTGATTTTCTGAAACTGTCCTTTTAATAATCTTGATTAAATTTTTGTTTGTTGATTCTACTAGGCCATTTCCTTGAGGGTAGTAGCTTGCAAAATACTTCAGTTTAATCCCTTTTCCAAAGAAAAATCATTCATGTCAAGGGACGAAAAGTAAGAGGCGTTATAAAAAACCAGACATTCGGGAATGTCGAATCGAGTGATGATATGGGAGTTAAGGAAAGATACTACCTGATTTGTGTTCACCACTTTCAAAGGTACAGCTTCGGACCATCTAGTAAAATAATATGTTGTTGTAAGGATATACTTGTGTTGCTACAAAGAAGAGGGATTAATTGGTCCTATGATTTCAAGGCCCCATTGTTGAAAAGGTGTGTCTACAGTAACGGGATGCAAAGGGAAAGCTGCCTCTTTCACTCGTCCTGCAGCCTTTTGGTAGATTATGCATTTGTGGGACATCATATGGGAATATTTAAACAAGGTAGGCCAATAGTACCCAACTCTTAGCACTTTGTGAGCAGTGGTATCTCCACCGAAGTGACCCCCGACTTCACCTGCATGAAGTTCAGACAACACTTTTTCCGACTCTTCTTTTTCTAAACAACGCAGAAAAACACCATCAAAGTTCTTTCGAAATAATACATCATTTATTAGCTGGAAAGATGCATATTTAAGCCTAAGTGCTCTTTTGTTTTTAGGATCAAGATTGCAGGGAGCAGATCCATGTGTCAAATAAAATTTAATGTTCTCATACCAAGAATCGGTAGTAGCTTGTGCACGGCTGATCTGTTTTTCGTTATGTTGATTTACATTTGAGGTGTTTATTTGGCTTTCTTGTTCTTCAACTGAATCAGGCACTAGTTTACGTAGGCCTTGACCTCTAACAATTTGTGTAGGGGTTATTTCAAGATCATATTCCTATAATGACGTCATCCAATTTTCCCTTTTCTCACCCAGTTCTTTTTGTACTAACAAATTTCTTACAGCTGGGTATGGAAAAATAACCTTGGTTCTGGATTTCAACATGTAGGACCGGAAGTGCTTCACTACTTTGAAAACAACATATGCTTGTTGATCTACCATTGTATAATTAAGCTCTGCTCCTTTAAAAACTGAGCTCGTGAAGGTAATGGGTATTTCATTGCTTTCATCAGTTTTATGTGTAAGCACAGTAGCATACGATCAGTCAGATGCAAAAGTTTAAAGAGTGAAATCCTGAGAAAAATCAGGACTCATCAAGGAAGGGGATTCTATTATTGCTTTTCTAATTGATTCGAAAGCCTAACTTTTTTGTGGTCCTCAATAATACAAAACATATTTTTTAATTAAATTATGTAACGGTCTAACCATTTCTGAGAATCTTGGGACAAACCTTCTAACAAAATTAATCTTGCCCAAAAAGGACTACATGGCTTTTTTGGAAGAGGGG
>SNQJ01S0047927.1:69791-79939 GCA_010110895.2 Picea sitchensis | reverse complement strand
AACATAATTTAAATGAAAACATATAACTTTTTATAATACAATAATTCAAAACCTTATTATTTTCATATGGATATGGATATTTATTTGAAAAGACTACAAAATCTTTGTCAAAGTATCCACTAAGACAAAGTGGTCAGGTACCTATTCTCATCACGAGTCATAATGGACATGTGAGACATAATTCCTTTTTTAAGATTGAGTGGAAGAAAATGTTGATTTACAAAGACAAAGTTTTTGACATAAAGACAAAGTGGCCAAAATCAGACAAAGTTGTTAAATTAGGACCCACACCTTTAGTTGAAAAGTTAAAGGTTATTTTCAATTTGTTAATTTGAAATAAAGAAATATTAAAGTAATTTTTAGTAAACTGTTATTGAGAAAAGTATTATAAAGACAATAACCATAAGAAATAATTGTTCACACATCATTAATTTATAAGATTGAGAGAACTTACATTCTAAATTTAGTTATGAGATTGATAAAGTTTTTAGTGCACATACTACATCATAAACCTCATGTATCTTACAATTGTTCATCGCATCAACTTGGGAAATTAAACCCCAAAGTCACCTTATGTCTCACAATTGTTGATCACATTAACCTAAAGACTTGTTCTCTCAAGCCAATTTTCAAAACCAATTTTTAGTGTGTATAATACTTCATAACCCATTGTGTTTCTCATAATTTTTGATGAAATTTGGTGTATGTAGTACTTCATAAATTACTAGTCTTCAAAGTCAAAGCTTTGGTCCTTTTGGTGTATGTAATACTCTATAAACCACTCCTCTCTCATAATTGTTGATCATATCAACCCCTCAAAACCAAATTTCTTATTACATCAAGGTTATGGTGCATCCAATACTTTATAAACCATCCATCTCTTAAAATTGTTAATCACATCAATTTAACAGTTCAAAGATAGCAAAGGTTCACAAAATAACTAGTGCATATGATACTTCAATTATTGATCACATCAACCACTTAGACCTCAAAACCAATTTCTAAATTGAAAAAAATTTCAATACATAAATACTTTCTAATCCAATTCTCTCATAATTATTATTTATGTGGAATTATCATACACAATAACTCTTTTCTTTTTTCTTAAAAATGATATCAAATTTCAAGACTTATCAATGCTAAAAAAAAAAAAAAATCAACCATTCTCAATTATGATATCAAATTCAATTGACAAATATAAATAATCACTTTTGTAATTTTGTTCATAATTACATTTAGTATGATCAAATGCTTAAAAAAAATATATAATCATTATCCATAGATATAAAAGTAACTGACCTTGTAACAATTATGTCAAATTAATATGAAATTCATATACACAATCAACATAGAAAAAGGATACAACGAGAATATTTCAATGGACTTTAACCAAAAGACCAAAAATTATGTCAAATTAATATGAAATTCATATACACAATCAANCTTGTAACAATTATGTCAAATTAATATGAAATTCATATACACAATCAACATAGAAAAAGGATACAACGAGAATATTTCAATGGACTTTAACCAAAAGACCAAAAATTATGTCAAATTAATATGAAATTCATATACACAATCAAGAAATCAAGATAGAAAAAGGATAAAACGAGAATATTTCAATGGACTTTAACCAAAAGACCAAAAATATGGATAGAGATCCTTAATGAAAAAACCAAACCCAACTCTTGTACAGTATACCTCCTCCTACACACTGCATATGCTTTCATTCTATGGCTAATTAAATGCCCATCCAAGAAGATGCTGCTTAAAAAAATACCTGCTATACTCTCATTCTGCGGATAGTTAAATGCCCATGCTAAACAAATACCTGAAATTAAATTCAGCCAAGTTGGATTCTCATGACAACAAATACCCAAACTCACAGGCCTCTCAATCCCGAGTCCTCCGATACAGAAGGAGAGTCTGATATAGAATGACCTGGTTCATGCATGGAAGGAGATTGGGATAGAGAATTCTGCATGGAGGGAGACTGGTGATCTCCTCTAGTGTCTTGAATCATCCTCACCACATGGCTCATTTTGGGGCGTTGCTGAGGAGATTGTGAGGCACAGAGCAAAGCAATCTGAAGCATGCTCACTAGTTCCTCTTCAATGTTTTTGAATCTCATCAACTCAATATCAAATACCTCTGACGTCCATTCTTCTGGGACAATGGACTGCACCCACCTGGGAAGATCTACGGTTGAATAAAAATCCTCTTGCATGTGGGATTGAACAGGGGCCTTGCCAGTTAGCATTTCAAGCAGTAAGACTCCAAAGCTGTAGATGTCTGCTTTCTGGGATATCTTCTTTGTGGCAGCCTGCTCAGGAGCCGTGTAGCCCACCATTCGTGAAGCAGCGACTGATGGACTCACAAGCAGTGCAAGGCCAAAGTCTGAGATGCAAGCATTCCCATTTCTGTCTAACAAAATATTGGAAGATTTGATGTTCCCATGGCCAATCTTGGGTGACTTGCAGTGGGTGTGAATGAATGCCAAGCCTTTAGCTGCACCCAGTGCTATCTTCATTCTAGTCGTCCAGTCTAGGGGTGTTCTACCAGGTCCCCGGCTACCTGAACAAAGAAGAAATTCATTGCATATCAAAATGACATTTTCGACATTTTCTTAGGACATGCCAGTTCACAATATTATGAAGAAAACAGGGTTGGAGAAACAAAACTTATGGCAAATGAATTACTAATACATACAAACATAAATCCATCTTGATCTCTAAGAGGTATCGATACATACAAGCATAAATCCATCTTAATCTCTAAGAGGTATCAAACGACTGAAGATGTTAATTTCAATGTTTTCATACTCATAACCACTTAAAAGACTAAACCCATCTTAATCTCTAAGAGGTATCAAACGACTGGAGATGTTAATTTCAATGTTTTCATACTAATAACCACTTAAAAGACTGTTTAAGTGGGTGCAAAAACATTGAGATTTCCCTTCAGGTAATTTGATACATGGATCTGTGCTAATGGCAATCGTGCACAGCCGACTTGAAAGGTTCACATTAGACCTACTTCTAACTTGTAAGAGACAGGTTTAGTTGATTACAGGTTTTCACTCTGTTCTATGCCAATTTTGTCTATGTGATTACTTTGTTTAACAATATAATCCTGTTGCCTGCATTTAGAGGAAGCCACATCAAGCCTCAAAAATAGGACATCCTCCAACTTTCAGGTTGTTCTAAGTAGAAAGGTACACAGCATCTCTGCTTTTCCCATTTTACCATGTTTCTAACCTTCCATTTTAAGATTGTCAGCTGACTGAGAACCTGGAATTCTACAAATATTGAGTGGGGGCAACAGACCAGGTTGAAGAGGAAGTGAAAAACTAACTCTCATGTTAGGGATTATTGAATGCATTGGACTCTTCTTAACTGACTTAATATGAAAATGCAGATTTTTATTTTGGATGGCTCTTAACGCTGGGTAAAGATGGAGAATGTTGCTATGTTTTTCCTGGGTTTTTTAAAATTAATGACTTGGTGCCATTTAGATTTTAATATCTGTTTTTTTATTTATGGGACTAGGATATAGCTTTCTAAAAAGGGAGTGAGGGTGATTAATAAATTGGATAAATTCAATTTTTTTGCAGGATTTGCTTTTTTTTTTTTCCAGGTTAGGCAAAGTTTTACCCTAAGGTTTTGGACAAAAGTTCCCCTACTATAACTAGACAAGTTCCTATCAGTTTAAGAAGGAATTTCTGCTAAAATGTTGAGTTTATACACTTATTAACTCACCCCATAAAAGAGCTCTATAACTAATGCTATGTATTTCTCATATAGTTTTTGTATGGAAATTAAAGCTAGCCCACAGGAATCAAAATGGAGCCAAATTCAATAGCGACAATTAAACAGATTTGAATTAAGAATCTTACAGGAAATAACTAACAGTTAATGAAAGCTTACAGCTAGTGAAAATATTTATTTCAGAACTTGGTTGCATACATAGGAAGTTAAGAATTTCTTCACAGCTAGATGGTTGGATAAAGGATAGCCAGTTTTTTGTAGCAAATTAAAAGCTAGCCCTAGGAATCAAAATGAAACCAAATTCAACAGCGACAATCTAAACAGATTTGGTCAAAATCTTACAAGGAAATAACTAACAGATTCAATAGCTTACAACTAGTGAAAAATATTTATTTCAGAACTTTTGGTTCTATGGGAAGTTGAAATTTCTTCACAGCTAGATGCTGGATGAGATAAAGGATAGCCTCTGCAACACCACACCAAACCTAGGTAAACAAACTTGCCCACAATTGAAGACTGAATTTGGTGGTGAAATTTTTGAAGTTGAAGTTTTACAGTAATGGCAAATTTCGAAATTCATGTATTGGCAAGATGGTTTGATTAATGTTGACATCAATGGGTGACCTTGATATCCACAATGGTCGAGTCGACTAATGTCAAGGGATTGAAATGAAGGGATTGCTGGTCTATAGCTGAAGTATTGAGTTATGTAGTGAAAGAGTTGGTTATTGTGTTATAATCACTGGATGATAACCTAAGGTATTTATGTAGATAGATAACTAGAATCTGTTGTTTCAAATTTTGAATCTATTGAAGCTTTTTGTGTTGATTTCTGGAATAGAACTCGTTGCTTTATTGGGTAAAGTTGCTAATAAAGAATATTTAAAGGGCATATAGAAATTTCTTTGTCCCATTTGTTGCTACTATGAATCAAAATGAATGGCAAAGAAAAGGAAACAAATGACCCATATGAATCTGATAGCCTACAGCAACCTGTAAACATCCATTTCTATAATATATTGTTTTCTATGGTGTAGGCAGTAAAAAATCAATTCACGTCTACAGATTCGATGCTATCACAAATGGCTTCACAATATAAAGTGACAGGGAAACGAACTTGCCTTTGGATTGAAATCTGAGTTCCGTGGTAGAAGATTACCTATAAAAGCTAAAGAAATGAGGGAGTGAAGAATATATACATACCATGAAGAAGTGCATACAAACTCCCATTTGGCATATAGTCATAGACCAGAAGCTTTTCATCTCTAGCGTAATAATAAGCCGTTAGATTAACCACATTTTGATGTCTCAAACTTCCCATGAGCTCCATATGTTGCTCAAACTCCTTCCTTCCAATACCATGCACATCTTTCAATCTCTTGACAGCAACAACAGACCCATCTTCCATAATAGCCTTATAAGCACTTCCAAAGTTACCCTTTCCTAGCATTTCTGCTGAAGCTCGTAGAAGATGCTCTAGCTCAAAAGGTCTTCCATTATCAAAGAAGATAAGCTTGCATTTTCCTGCAGTATTAGACTGATTATTGGGACACTGATCTGAAGAATGCACAGCTAACCTGTCTGTTGGACACCTCTGGGAAGGCTTAGGCTTAGGCTTCTTCTGCTTCACGCCCTTCTTTTTCCAGTAGTAGCAGAAGATTAGGCATCCTATGAGCGATAACACTGCAACATCTCCCACAACTATTGCTATAATATCACCTTTGCTGAGTTGCGTAGAGCTATTATTTCTCTGTGATGGCAGTGAGGATGAAATCATGGAGGGGCTGGAAGCCATATAGGGATTAGAATCAGAGCTGGCATTATTGCTTTCATTGCAGCTCTGCAGAGGACTTCCACAGAGTGCCTCGTTATTCACAAAGCCAGAGCTTGGAAATCTAGACAGACTTGCAGGTATCATTCCACTGAGTCTATTGTCTGAAACATTGAATTCTTCAACAGTATTGGGCAACATCAGGTCTGAAATGCTACCAGAGAACTCATTGTTGTCAAGCTTCAGAGTGAGCAAATGGGTCATTGAAGTAAGAGTCAATGGTATTTGCCCACTGAGATGATTGTTCGATACATCCAATCTCAAGAGACGATCTAATGAAGCAATGGTGGAAGGCAAGGGACCTGAGAATTGGTTTTCAGAGAGAAACAGAAACTTGAGACTTCTCCAGTTCAAAAGATCCGGAATGGTGCCATTAAGTGAATTTCTCTTCAAGCTCAGAATTCTGAGCTCATGGAGACCTGCTAAGGCATCGATCGGACCCACGAGGTCGAGATCCTGGAGCACAATCCTCACTACCCGGCCATTCTCACACCCAACTCCATACCACCTTCGTCTGCATGGATTCTTATGTGTCCATGAGCTCGCCAGACTGTTGTTGATATCAGAGGAGGCCTTGAAAGCTATCAGCGCATGATAGTCTGATTTCCCTTGAGCTTCAGAAGCTCCAAAGAAAAAGATAATCAGCAGCATTGAAAACATCACCATCTCCAGCCTCTCCATTGTAACAGAAGAGAATGAGAATAAGATTGGCAGAGGGAGTGGATACTTCAACAACCATATAAAGATTTTGAAACCTCTCAGCACATATTAATGACCCACTGGAATGAAAATGGGATTAGCACTAGCAGTAGATACTTCAGCCGATAACCATATAAGGATTTTGAAATCTCTAAGCTCAACAACCATAGAAGGATTTTGAAAACTCTAGGCTCTTGACTGACCCACTAGAAAATGGGAATGGGATTGGCAGCAGGATTCCTGACCCGGGTTTAAGATGGATCGTTGCTGAACTATAATAGGATCCGGCCTAAGTCTCACATGGTTGACTGTACACTGCAAGATACAAAGGAAGTACATGGACGCAGTACATGACACAGAGGTGCATGGACATGTGTATAATGTAAGAAAAGCAGAATGATATGTAGAATATCCTGCAAACATGTGACACATCGGTCAAGAGCGTTTTTTCAACACAAATCCCTCGATTTTTGGACGTGTTAATCGGGGATTCTTTGGTAAATCCCATCATAATGTATCGACAGTCAAACTTTTGTCGTAGATCCCCACTTGCCCAGGGCTATAACAATGCGTATGATAAAATTTGTGCCAAAAGCATAATTTTTCATTCAAAAGAGATTTGTAAGGGGTTTTCAAATTGACTAAGATTTAAAAAAATATTTATCAAAGAAAGCAAAATATAAAAAGAGATTTTTTTAAGGAGGTATTCAAATCGACTAACACAATATAAAAAAAAGAGATTTTTTAAAGAGGTAGTCAAATCGACTAAGAATTTAAGAAAGAAAGAGAAAGAGTATGTTTTTGGGGTTTTCAAAGAATTTTACAATTGATATTTGATTTATTGTATTCATTAAAAAAATTCCCTCAAATTTCCATATATTACTCAGCTTAGTTTGAACTGGTGAGTATAAAAACTGAAAGGTGTTTAAGTCATTAGTAGGAATGCAAGCCTTGAATATGCTTTACAGTTGCTTATTTTGCACAGTGACATTGTTATTTCTATGTCGAAAAGTCTGGAAGAAATATTATTTCCAAAAAGGAATGGATTGGATGTTCTACTATTGGAAAGTGTCCAGGAAAATATTCAAAAGCTTGAATTGCTGGAAAATTGAAAATTGATTAGATTCGGCTAACAATCTATACTAACTCTTATACTAATTCATAAACACACAGTTCAATATCCAGAAATTTCAAACACTATCATAAAGTTGTTTCTATCTAATACTTAAAGTGGCCGATCAGAAAACTTATAACCAAAAAATCAAATCAAAGTCTTTCATACAATACCCACTATCATTACTTCCAATAAAAATCAAACCACTGTGTTCCCAAGGTACCCACTGTCACTACTTTCCGTACCCACTGCGAGGAATGCAGTGCTACTACGTGCAGTTTCTGCAATAATTTAAGTAACTTTGTGGGCTTGGGGTTGATCACTGTGAGACAAAAGGTTTCATTTGGATATATGCAATGATGCAATACACTGTTAATGTTCGGTCTATAGACTGAAAGGATAACATGAAAACGTTTTGTCGACTCTGGCTGGCATCATTTTCATTGTGGGTGGCTGTTTATTTGTAAACAACTCTACAGAATTTGTGTTGAGCTCGTACATCTATCCAAAGGCGTGAATTTATATGTATGCCTGTGTGTAGTGCACATCTAACGGTTGGCAAGTCTGGTCCACTTGTGGGAATGAGTGCCCATTTTAGGATTCTCAATTTCTAGATACTGCAGCCCAAACAACAAGTCAAACTTGACCACAAGGTTTGTTTGATCAGATTGGTAGTTTTTACAAGTTTTTTTAGTTGATGTTTTGGTATTTTTTTAATCAGAATCGGTCAGATTGGTAGTTTTTACCAGTTTTTTAGTTGATGTTTTTTTGATATTTTTTAATCAGAATGGGGTTACATAAATCTGAATGGGGTTACATAAATCTGAGTGAAATCTTTTTTCTGTTTAAATTATATTTTTGAATGTATAAATAGATTCATCATCTTGAAAAAAAATTTCCTAAAACATTTTGATTGTACAAATTTAGCCACTTAAATTTTCAGTTCCAACAATTTTTGGTCAAATTTCTGGTAAAATTGGCTGAAAAGTAATGTCAAGAAATTTCTGGCAAAATTCAAAAATGCAATTTAAACAACAGAAAATTGCAATTTTGTCTAAATTTATATCACCTGATTCTAGCAAAAATAAATTCCAAATCATAAAACAATTAAACAACACCAAAAATATTTGATTTGGTGATTTGAATACCAAATATACTATAGCTCCATCTGTAACTTGTGTGATAAAAAACAATTCTGCAATAAATCTCATTTTTAGGTGGAGTGATATGTTTGGAACAAAACACTTTGATTGTACAAATTTAATCATTCAAATTTTCAGTTTCAACAATTTTTTATCAAATTTTTGGCAAAATTGACTGAAAAGTATTGCTAAAAAATTATTGACAAAATTCAAAAATACAATTTAAAAAACAAAAAAATACAATTTTGTCTAAATTTATATCACCTGATTCTAAAAAAACAATACCAAAACATAAAACAATTAAACAATACCAAAAATATTTGATTTAGTGATTTGAATACCAAATATAATACAGCTCCAGTAACTTGTTTCTGATTAAAAAAATTCTCCAACTTTTATGTGGAGTCGTATAAAATCTACCAATATATTTGTACTGTAATTCAATATTGTAGTAATCATAATTTATTTGGTTAGAATTTTAAGATGTGATATTATTTATCTAATCATCTGAGAAGATCAGGTTGTATGAAAAAATTAAACCAGTAGACAATAATCCTCATAATTTATTTGGGTAAAATTGTAAGATGAACATTTGCAGACTTTAGAGGATAAGCGTGTACATGGGCCCTCCCGCATGCAATGCAGGGTATTATGAAATATCCGGAATGAACTGTATAAAGCCTGGAATCGAACTTTTTAATCATTGCCATGAAATTGCATCATTTTATCAGCACTATTTTCAATGAGAATGTAGATGCATCATTAGTGATAAATCCAATTCACGGATTGAGTTTTTTAGGTTAATTTTATAGTTACGTTCACCATCATCACTTTCTTATAAGTTTTCAAAATATTTATTCATTATTTTAACACTTTAAATACACATGAAAATATTAGTTAATACAAAAAAAATTATATGTTCAATATATCTATTTTATATATCAATAGTTTGCCATTTTTATCAGAATTTAATCATTTGAGAAAAAGAATAATCATCAATAGTTTGTTATTTTTATCTAATAATGCTCTCAACCACCTAAACTCAATATATCTTACAAAATAAGATCAAAATTATAAAAGTAAGAGGGCTCATTATCCATTTTACAAAGTTCATAAATGTGTGCCTCTTTTCACCATAGAGACTAGACCTCTCTTTAAAAGAATTTTCAAGATTAACTTATTTTTTAATCTTCTTATTAAAATGTACTTTTAAATAAGTTTGTAGTTATATGTTATTAAAATGTATTTTTAAATAAGTTTGTAGTTATATGTTAGTTTAAATTTATTTTGATTTTAAATTTATAAATTAGTTAGAGAAATCAATTCTTTTTAAATGTAAATTTTTAATAATATGAAAATTTATTAAAAAAATTGTGATGATGATGATGCTGTAACGTTCACTGAAATTGGTCGGACCTTAAGAGGGTAAGTGATTACTTTTGATTCTTTAGAATTTTGTTTATGTGCTTGAAAAGCATTAAAAGAAGCTTTCCAAGATCACCATACTTTTGTTGAGATAAGAGGTTAGGAAGGTTGGTAGTGTGATAAATATTTTGAAAATGAGATCTAATATGGGTATAGGCTGGACAATC
>SNQJ01S0047927.1:47937-59871 GCA_010110895.2 Picea sitchensis | reverse complement strand
GCATCTCTGGGGGACAAACTCTCTAGAGGACATCGAAAATAAGCTTGGGCGTTTCCTGGACAGGGAAGAGCCGAAAGGGGACCAGTTTACCTGCGCTCGCATTTGTGTTGAGGTTAACCTCGAGAAAGGTCTACCGGAAGCCATTAAGCTCTCCCTGGGGGATTGGAGCCATACCCAAGAGCTGGACTACGAGCAGATTCCTTTTAAGTGCCTCCGGTTCCATGCTTACGACCACTTTGCAAGAAACTTCCCCAAAGCCTCTGAGGAACCGGGACCAGTCAAAGAAGATGATTTTCAGCTCGTAGCTAACCGACGAAGGCAGTCAAGGCGAAAGGATCCACTAGCCCAGGCCCCAAAGGCCACTCATTCAGCAGAGGCAAGACTAGAAAATAAAAACAGTTTTGATGCGCTAAAGGAAGATGAAGCCCCAGAACCCGAAGCAACAACAGGCAAGGAAGATCCTCCGGCAGACGAAAGCCTTCCGGAATCCACCCCCCCAAATTACATAGCAGCGAGAGAGATTCAGTCTTCAGATCTGGAACCCTCTGCCCATACAGGTCTGGTTACAGCCCCCTCTAGTAGCTCTAGGGGAACTTATGAACCTGAAGACAATTCAGTCTCATCTCCTCCCCTTACCCGAGGGCGAAAGACCAACAAAGCGCGCAGAGAAAAGGAGGCGGCCTCCAACATTTCTTTAGTTTCTTAGAAAAAGCTGGACCCCTACATTAAGGGGAAAATTTGAGCCCCCTCGGTATAATGCTTTGCTTCTGTCTTTTGCTATGCTCACAGTTTGTGAGAATTTACTCATGTACACATTCTTTGTCATATTCTCGAATTAGCTCAAGGAGTAGAGTGGATTGGTCTCCCAAGACATTCACAAGAAGGTTGGCAGCATTGTTAGAGGTCACCAACCTTCTTCGGATTTGTAACTATCTGATTCTGGCTGGCCAGAATGCCGCTTAATGCAACATAACCGTTTTTGTCAAAAAAAAAAAAAAAAAGGCATTGGCCTTAGTAGATGGGGAATTCCCCCCTTGTTCTTGAAAAATTTCTGAGTTTCCTACTATATATATGTAAATAGTTTTTGCATTTTGTTAATAAGGAAATTCTAGATATTTCTGTAAGCAATTATTTCACCAGGAGTACACAGTTTCAAAGATCTTTCTTCAAAACATTGTTATACTTGGATTTTGTGTCTCTTAAAGCATCAAATGAATATTGACTTACTGTAGTTAGCTGTATTTTTGCAAACATTCTCATTTTTTAAAGCATTCTAAAGCAGTTTCTCTTGAAACTCTTCACCATTGTATAAGGAAGTGATATCGTAACTATCAAGCCTAGAGGTATCTCGTACAATTTTTCCAAGAAACCTGAGTAAGTGAGCCAAGTGTCTTTATCAAAGAGTAACAAGGAGGTCTAATTAGTAGTTATTCATGGAAACATCATAATAATTATAAAAGAAGAAAGTAAGTTGAGCCTAGAGATACCTTTCTGTTCTTTCTCAATGGTACCATCCACTACACACTAAATAACTTGATTATATCATATCTTTAGATAGGCCACGCCCGCTTAAGTACCCCTTACATAGGGACAATCACTAATAATATAACATAAATTCATCCTCTAACATAAATACCATCCCAATTAAAATAAAAAGAAAGAAAAAGTTGTTTCAGAGATGTTCCCCCATCTTCTTGCATAAGCAATCTTATACTAAAATCTTAAAGGATGGAGGGCCAGTCTCTGAGGGTTTAAGAGGCCAACCGACTGGGATACTGAACAATTCTGTTGGCAATGGGTACCATCCCGTGGTATGACTAGGTAAACCCGCTGGAGTACTGAACAGGCTTGCTGGCAGCGGGTCATTCTACTTAGCGAGGATGATGATCTGACACAAATAAATAATAAATCTAAACTTGTCCTGATGTACGACATTACTTGCAGACAAAGCTAACATGGAGTATGTGTGGTTAATCTAAGGTTAATGAATCTCATAAACTTGCCATTGGGAAATGACTCTAATACTATCTTGAAACTCGCTTGCCTACCTCTTCTTATATATATATATATATATATATATAGGATCTCTTATCTTATAGGTGGGGCCATCTTCTAACTGTCTTGTTAGACCAAGCTGTGAAATTTTATCTTTACACTTGACATACTATAAATCTTCGGCTATTGGGGGATACTAAGTAGTTTCCTATAATTTTGATTGTGAGGTGTCACAATACTTATGTGTGGGGGAGGGGTTCATGAGCTGACAAATGATCATTGCCTAGAGAAATGAGTCTTTGCAAGAATTTTTGTATTATTACCATGATACAAGTTATTACATTGATAGTCATGTTATTTTTTGCTTAAATCCCATGTGCTATAAATTATTGAACTCATGCTTAACATACCACTCTTTATTGGTTATTTAACAGACCACTATTTATTGGTTATCTTCCATTACAAGCTACATACCGTAGGTTTGACAACACATGTTTTATGCTTGCTATAACCCGTTCATTATAGGTTTTGACATTATATGTCATATGCAAGAAGAATGAGTGAGCATGGAGCACTCTACCTATGATCATTAACCACTATGGTTGTCAAAAAAACACTTCAAAATTCTAGGCTATCCATTATAAGGGGTGAAAATGCACTTAACACAGAAGTACCAGATGAAGTACCGTATGAGGTACCGGATGAGGTGCCATATGAGATGTTGTTTGAAGTGCTGAACGAAGTGCCATACATACCAGTAACTGTCCTAGATTCCAGGTAACCAGAACTCAATCATTCAATTACATTGGTTGCAGACATTGATTAAAAGATGCTTCATATGGTTATGATCAAATGTCCAAGTCAAAAGACTTGGACATTGATCTAAATTACGCACCAGTACATTGCTCCAAATCGAGCCTTTGAATTCGAATTCTTCACACATGGAAGCCCACATGCACATGTGTGTAACTTACTCCACCTTAAGTGCATCCAAAATCGGGTTGGGCACTCTATTATCTCATTTTCCCTTAGCATTTTCTATGCCCCGCGTTAAGGAATCGTGCCCAACCTCTGCCAATTCGTCCCCTGTTCAAATCGCACTCAGACTGTGCCCAATCCATGTCATTGCTTGGCTCGATTTCACCCTTTCTTGGTGAATTTAACCTCTATCACAATGCCCAGGAGATACAAACCCTCCTCCTATGTAGACTTGTTTGCCATTTCAGAATTCGCACAGTGCAGAGAAGTGTTTTTGCGTGTTGGTTGGGGGCCATTTCTATTTAGCTTGCAGGGCCATGATGATGGCCTATCTATGCAATTTGCAGTTGGTTTTGATGGTAAGACAACACATGTAGGGTCTCTTATCTTTGAAGTCACAAAAGAGTCCATTTCTACTGCAACAAAGCTCCCAAGAATGGGAGATAGATGGTTCAAAAATCATCAATTGCCGCGCTCAAGTTACAACAGGGTGTTTAAGCCCGAATTCGAGAGCATTTAAGGAGAAAAAGGGTATTCTAAGGAGTGGCTAAAGGAATAATTGGTTAACCCCCTCATCATCATTACAAGGTTAATTACATGTGAAGGTAGATACTCCACCTTCAAAGCTTGTCATTTTAGATTGTTGGCTCATTTTATGTTCAACAAACCCTTGAACTTTCCCTTTTATTTTCTCAAAATCTTGGAGAAGATGTACTCTCAAGTGAGGAAAAATGTGACTAACCCCCACAATAGTCTCTTCCACCATGGTTTGATCAAGCTCCTTGTTCTAGCCGAGTTAGAGAAACATGGGCAAAATTGGGATGCCTTTATCTACCAATTTGCAAACCCCCACTTGACAGTTAAGACCAGAAAAATCCACTTAGCCTAAAAACTGTCTCTCCATCCAAGCCTCACTCTCCAAGAACTCCAAACTCCCTTGCACAAACCCTCTCTTTGCCAAAACAATACCAAAAGCTTGTTGATATTCCTACTTCTTCATCAGGTAAAAATACCAAGAACAAAAGACCAAAATAAGCCTATTGTTGACCCCCCAATGCCTTCAATTTCTCTTGGTCTTACACCTAAGAAACTCCAAGAAGTAATGCAGCAAGACTTTCCCATCATTCCCACAAACAAGAGGGGAGTCAATCGATTTGGTAAAGGACCCTTTCGGAAGAGTACCCGGAACACAAGAACCAATCCTTATGCAAAGCCTCCACCTACTTCAAATCCTATCCAAGTGTCCTCTGACCTTGAGAGCCCTCATAAGAAACTTAGGGAAGTCTCTGTGGATGGATTAGAGCCACTAAGGAAAACAAAATTAGAACCTACCTCACCTTTCTGATCTCCCATCACTCCTAATTCACCCATGCCCATTCTAGATCCTAAAACCAATAGATTGTCCACATCCCTCAAAGTATCTAATCCTTCCTCAGAGATCACCGATTCTATCCCAACCATAGAGAAACTGAAAAAATAAAACCATCAACTTCTCCAACAGTTGGAAGAGAGGAAGACAATAGATGTACACCTTCATCATGACAATGCAGTCCTTCAGGAAAAGGTCAACTCCCTTCAACGGTTGGTTGATGAAATGACTAAATCTAACCGCAACCTTAGAGCACAATTGAAGCAACACAAGAGGCACAAGGCTAAGTCCACACAACAAGAAGGAGAGGCTTCCAAAGCTGATCCTCTTTAGCAAGCCTAGTTCTGAGGGGTAAATTCGTTTTGTTTGCAGTGGGACCTGAAAAATCATAAGTGTGGGGGTAATGTTGGGCCTAAGATATGATCATTTTCATGACAGTTATTATACACTTTTTCCATATGTATATAAGTGTTTTTCATCTTTTGAAGGATCTTTTTGAAGAATTTGATGATAAAATGGTATGATTGGCATAAGGTATGTGTAATTCATGTTTAATGATTAAATCAAGTTTAATTCATCATGTTCTATGATTTCCAAGAGTTAATTCGTGTTTTTCTGCTGTTACATGGAAAAATGCACCATGTTTCCAGTTCTGACACTTGATCCAACACTCGTTCTGGTACCCGATCTGACACTCATTCCAGCACTCAGTATTGCACAAAAACGCAGGGTGAGTTGGAGGTTATGGCATTGGCGGCTAGTGATGGACAAATCGGGCACATGGGTTTTCTTCATGATTGCCCCCTCTAGCTACTAAGCTCCAGACAACTCAGTTTCAGTTTTCCAAAGAAGGGGATTACTAGCTTGCTCTGTTTTGTCAGTTAGAGCATCATTTATTGTATTTTTCCAAAATTAGAAGTGGTTTGACCCTCCTGTGGTTGACTACTTGGGTTGTAAGCTTATAAATACTGATAGGATGGTCATCAGATTGTTAACCAAGTAGCATAAGCATTAGAATTGTCAGAAAAATGATTTTTCTCTGTTTTGAGTTTTACATTGCCAAAATTTTGCCAGAACTGCGTTTTCAAGCTTTCATGGTGAATTCGTCCTGTTGAAGTTCATGGTGTGCTTGTAGGAGGTAGACACGACTCGTTGGGGGGCCCACCAATAGTCTGGTGACGATCAGTGTGTTGTTTATGCATTTCATAATTTAAATTGTTCTTTTAACTTCTGTACATGCATGTTTTACTGTGTTAATTAGCTTGTTGTGATTTAATTGTTTTATTGCTCTTTTGCAAGTTCGTATGATGGGTTATGTTAGCATGAATTAGTTTTGTAGATTAGGAACAGACTTGCAAGTCTCTATATTAACCTCATGTGCATTTAGATGTTAAAATTATTCTTTGATTTATGGTTTTATAATCAAGTTGAAAAAAGAGTTTTTAGAATAAAATAGAGTTTTATTTCGGTTTCCTTTGACATGGATTTGGAAGGATGAATAGAATAAGTTCTAGTTTTAATCTTGGTTATCTTAGTTTATATAGATCTTGTCTAAATTAGTTGTTGGTTAATGTAGATTGCTCATTTACTTTTTATATCATGTTTTAGTCTTTGTTTTTTAAACATTGTTTTAATTGTAGTTTGAATTATTAGTCTAGAAATAGCATGGTTTCATTTATGTAATTTCCTTTTCTAGAATTGAATTGCAACTATATTTCTTAGTTAAATGATTGAGTTAGGTATGGATTTTGATTATGTAACCTAGAAGTAGAATGATGATCTCATTATGATGTTAATGGTTTATACATGAATATGCAGGGTATTTAACATTATCTTTGTCATGGCTAACTTCTCGTTGGATTGTTTAATACATACCTTCCATTTTGCCATTGAGATTAATAATAAGTTTATACCACTCGAATTGTCCTTTGTTGTCAAGTGCCATTGAGATACCATCCATCACCATCGAAGGCATTCACACAACCACCAGCATTATATTTGAGTGTTTCATAGATTAAAGATAGTTTCTTTCTTTTGTAGATCAGAAAAGATAGTTTCTTGCTTTCATAGGTTAGAATATAGTTTTATTGTTGTTGTAGGGTAGTTAGTATTTTTCTTCAATAGATTTAAGAGAAATTTTGTTTATCATAAATTAGGCATTTAGTTGGTAGTCCTTCTTGCTTTCAATAAAATGAATTTCCTTTCATGCATTAGAAATAGTTTTGCATCAAGCATTTAGTCCACTTGCCTCTTAGGCTAGATAGTTGTTCAATGAGAAGTCTTTGCTTTCTTGTCTATTTGATTTAGTAGGTTAGTTAATTATCTTTTCTTACTTGTCTATTTATTTGCTTTATAGGTTATGTTGAAACAATTCTTAATTTTTTTATCCCTAAGACCTAAACTTTCCTTTTTGGGTTTCAGCTTTTCATAAAACACAAGTTTCGTTATCGTTCCCAAATGCATGGTACTAATTTCCCAAAGAACTTAATTATTTAAATAATAAAAGACAAAAACCTAAAAATATTATAAGAATTTCGACGCATTTTCTATAAAATTATTTTAATCATGATAAGCTTTAAACCTAATGGAGTTAAGATTAACTTTAAAGAGTTTTCAGGATTCGGGGTTTGCTTAAAACATATTTTTCAATACAAATTGAATCGCGAAATCCCGATCCCCGATTTCCCGAAAGAAAGAGAGTTAGTTAAAATGCTAATTAATTAATTCTCTAATGCAAAAAGTTGAGGCTTAAGTTAATCATTTCGCGATTTCGGGATTCGGGGTTCAGTGATAACACATCTCTCGTCAAAATGATCCCCGAAATCCCGAATCGTGAAATCCCGACCCATAATTTGTGTTAAACTGAACTAACTCTGTTTTGTCCTTAACCTTGATTAGTTAGTTAATTAAGATGAATTTACGTCCTATTTTAAACACATCGCGATTTCGCAACTTCGGAAATCGGGATTCATCGATGACATACTTCTTGTCTTAACGATCCCTGAAATCCTGAAACGCTTAATATCAATCAATTACTTTGCTAAAAAGTTTAAGTCTTAATTAACCTTTTCGTGATTTTGTGATTTCAGAGATCGGATTTCGAGAATACATACCTTTCGACAACACGATCGTCGAAATCCAGAAAAATGAAATCTTGACTCTTAATCTGTGATTAGCACAAATTAACCTTTTTCCAAAGCATGATTAAGGATAATCATTTTTTTAGGGTTTCATTCATGTTTTGGTTTCCGATTGAGTAAAATGTTCCGAGTTTTCTTTAAAATTCAAAGGCACCAAAATGCGTCCATTTAAATAAAGAATAACTGGTGATACGTGGTACTAATGCATATCTCAGTAAAATATCTACCGCATTAAATGTCTTGAATTCTTGTCAGCTGTGTCAATCCCATCATTGTTAAATGAATTAAAAGAGCATTTGAATGACTGTGTTTTCATTTTATCAAGCACAAGAAGCACTCAACTGAGCTCATTCATTCCTTTTCCGTGACAGGTTTTCCATTTAACGTAAATTCATGGCACCGAAAAAGGCACTGAAGAAGAGTGGAGATAAACATGAAGGAGATATCATCTCCGACACCACGCCACATGCTATAGACTCCATTAAATCTTGGACTCAAATCTCTGAATTTCTAGAATGTGAATTCAAGAATGCTCATACTGATTCTGAGAATCACTATCGGGACATAGTAGAATCATAGCTTCATAAGATCGTCGCGCGCCCTCGGCTTGTGGAATACAATGATATGATCAGTTGGGCCCTAGAAAAGGTTGATATCCCAACGAGGAGCATCTTAAACGATCAAGGAGTCATCGTCGACTCATTCAGGCCAGAACATATACAAGTAATGTATAAACTCTCGCCAAATCCTAAACATACTTTTAATGCCGAGTTTTTAGCAGAATTTCAGAGGAAAGAATGCACCAAGGCAGACCGGACTTATCCTGATATAATTAGAGACTAGTGGATATGTCCATCAAAATTTAGGGCCGATACCAATGGGGTTTATGCTACAACATCCTTGAATGAATACATGGTCTATGTAGCCATTATGCTGTGTAGACTTTTCGGGAGAAAAGATCCCTGCCATTTTGGGTGCCCTTTTTAGAAGAAGCTTCAGAAGGATATGCTTTTAACTGGAGTAAGATTTTGTCGGATAAACTAACACAAGAAATCTCAAACTACAGAGTTGAAAAATCTAAGGGACAACCAGTGGCCTTTTACATGTCAGCATACATTATGGATGCAATTTGCTACGTGACTACTTTTCCATTAATGAATTGGAGTTGGAATATAACCTATCTAGAACCCATTCATATATCATTCTACCCTTTGGGAAGAAAATGCTAAGGACACATTTTATGAAATTTGTCATTTTGTTATAATTCCGATGCATAATTTTTTTTTTGGATGCGAACCCCCTCGCATTTCTGATACAGTCACAGAAAATCTTAAAGCAATAGCCGACTGGTTTATTGACGAGAATTTTTCCTACATTAAGGTTTATGGTTGTTCTATTCCCCCTCATGCACTCCCTAAATTCCTACCGGACAGATTGGTGTGTAGAGAGGTAGCCCACCAGATAGTAAAAGGCGRCATTGGATTAGAGCTAAAGGCAACTCAGAAGAAGTCATGGCCAACTTTCCCTGTACATATCGGGAAATTTTCATTACTGAATCTAGGCCATTCTAAAGTAGAGGCTGAATCACTAGAAGAAGTAAAATTGGTAGATATTGAACACATAAAGCATGACCCCTATCAATTAGTAAGCAAACATTTGATGCATCGTAATTTAAAATCATATGAGCACGAAACATTTGTTTATGATGACGTATTCAAGGAGGTTAAATCCTATGAATAGGTATTGAACAGAGTACATGCCCTGCCACCTGAATCATAGATTTGTTTCACGTCATTCCAGAGTCATAGGTGAAGTTGTTTACCCAAAAGTTTGCAGGGCGAAGCTATGACCCCACCTCCAGAGTAGGAAGGGCCTCCCCCAGGCTTTGAAACAAATATACAGGACAAAGCAAATACTAAAGGCAAGATGAAGGATACTGGAATACCCTCACAAGACACAAAAATTTCCCATACAAACGAATCAGAGGCAGGGAAGGGAAAGGAGCTAGAAACATCCCCAGAAATCCCTAAGGATGTTCTAGAAAAGAAAGGAGGAACAACATTGACAAAACTTGGAAGTCCCATTACTTCCTTGACTCCATTGCAGTCCACTTATGGAAACCCCCATGAGGGAGCTCTGTATGTCAGTGATCTGGAGCCAATTTCTAGGGATGAGATTCCTTCATCAGATTATTTTTTCAGTAAAAAGAGAAGGGAAATATTGAAACAGGAAATCCATCCAAGAGGAGATGGGATGGTTAAAAATCATAGGGTCATTATAGATGGAAAGAAACTTAGAGATGGAGAATTTTCTATAGAGATAGCAGGCACGATGGGAGATTTAACGTCGGAAAATTTATACTCTGTGGGTAGTTTGAAAACTATGTTGGAACAAGAAGACCAAACGATAGCTCAGCTACAGGGTAAATTGAAAGAAATCGAAAGAAATATCAGTTGGGGAATAAAAAAGGGTCTAAAACAAGATAGATTAAAAGATATTAAGGAGATTTAGAAAATGAAAACAAGCTTAGAGGAAGCAAATCAGATAATACAGGTCACTCAGGCACAGGTCCTAAAGCAAGAAGAAGAAAATAAACAATTACAAGATAAGATTAGCACTATTTCAAATCAAGTGGTAGAGCTTGAAATTTTCCAGGCTCAGGTATTGGGAATACATTTGAAGATATAAGAATAACACCAAAAAGTGTTTTTAAATCTGGAGGTTGTCTAGAATTACTTTCAGGAAACAAATAAATCTTTGGAGAATGTTCTCCAGAAAGAAAGAGAAGTGAAAGCAGCCAGAACGACTTTCCAAAAAGAAGTAGCCCTTTCAACAAAGGAAGAGGTCGAAAAGATTAAAAAACTATCCATTTCAGAACAGGTTAAAGGAGATGTAATACTCAAAGTGTGGGAAGCAGACCTGGCCGAAAATAAAAGAATAACCAGAGATGTCAATGATGATTGTCAAGGAAKTTTTGATCTCTTAGAAAAAAAWTCATTGAATATTGGAAAAAATGACTGTTCTGGGTTATTAGGAGAGATTAACATTGTCAAGCACCAGCTAAGGTTCAAGGAAGATATGGAGRAAATGAAGGTGGAGATCCCAAAAATAAGGTAATCAATATCACCAAAATCGACAAATGGATAGTGATACTGAACTTAAAGTTGCAAACTATTAATTTCACAAGGAAGATAATAGAAGATCGTTTGCCCGAATTACAGAAAAGATTCTTCATATTTGAGGAAAAAGAGAAACCAGACGTTCCCAGAGTTTTGGTGAAGTTTTTGGGAAAATGTATTCGTTGTCTTGAGGCAAAAGAAGGAAGTTCATCAACACAAACACAAAAATACTCTTTTGAATATTTTCATCATTAGAATAATAAAGCAGTTAGAAAAGAAATGTAAATAGTTTGACATTATTCATCCATGTAACCGTAATCTTAGGAAGTTGGTTAATCACCAACGGGAAAATATTTGATGATCATGTATAAATATATTTTCAAAACACTGAGAAAAGGCTTTGAGTTTTTTGAGAGAGCCGATTGTATTAAAATTTTTCCAACCCACTGTGATATACGAATACAGACGAGATTTTGAATCCTGCCGACATGTAGCTATGTGTTCTTTAACCTTGTTTACCATATTTTTCTATGTTTCTGTTTCAATGTCTTTCTAATGAATGATCAATTTGAAGTTTATTTTATACATCTTTTATAGTTTAGATTGATTTGGTTATCAAATTATTTACAACTTTTCCTTTGAAATTGCTATCAGTAATTTTAAGACCTGTGGATCATTTGAGCCATGATATTTAACACTTAAGATTTTCTGTTATTTCAAAAAGAGAACGAAAATGGTAAGGCAAAGGTGTGAGTCCCAACAAAGTTTATTTTGTGAAAACTAATATTTTGTATCAAAAAGTGCATTGATTATCTCGTAAGTTTGATAGGTCACTAAAAAAAAAAAAAAATGTTTTCAAAATCTAGACCTTAAGGGTTTCACTTAGAACAAGATAGGAGGTAAATAAAGTCAAAATATTTAAGAGAGAGTTCCAAGAGTTGGGTTTAATTTATGACCTCTATTTTTCGATTTCTAGATCATTCTACGTCCTCTCTTTCTACCCTCAGTTTTTTTTTATATAATTAAAAAAAAAGAAAAAAAAAATCAAGCTTCTTTTTCGGGTTTCCCATAGAGGGAGAAGAGATTACGTATTAACTTTTGAAATTGAAAAATAATTCTTAATCGGTAAGACCAGTCCTCATATTTCTTACTCTCCGACTAAACATGGTTATGCTTAGGCCAATCCTGAATCTCGTAGGTCTCTTAACAATTTTTCTGAGGATTTAAGCTTGCTCAAAGGAAGACCCCTGAAATTAATCTTCCCCTTTTTCTCTGCAGACTAAGGTGTTTTGAAAGTTGAGAAAAGGTTGGTCTAGAGTAATCAAAACAAGTT
>SNQJ01S0047927.1:25217-47927 GCA_010110895.2 Picea sitchensis | reverse complement strand
GAGACTAAAGAAAAGTTTGATGAAAATGCTAGTTTCTTGCTGTTAAAGTTAATGAAGGTTTGCAGAAATGTGATCAGAAACACCAGGTCTATTACAAAGCTACAAATCATATTTTGATGATGAAATTGATGAGAGTTTTTGGTTGAGGTACATGTTGAGTACATGGTTGAGACAAGTAGTTGATGAGTTGGCACATACATGAGGTGTATAGTTGATGATGTTGGTACATATTGATGAGTTATTGTTGATGAGTGGTTGAAACATTATTGGTATATACTCTGTACATGGTTGGATGCACTTGTTTATGGCACAGGTTGATTACAGGTTGTTTGGCATAGGTTGGTGCATGGTTGATGTTCTTGTTTATGGTACAGATTGATATCTGTTGAGGATTTTTGCCTCATCTCAGTTGGTGATGAGAATGAAATATGAGTCTTTCATATAGAGCTGGTGCTCTTGTAGAGTTGTACTCTATTCAGTTGTTGCTGATAAACCCGAAGAATTGTAGTCCGTAATAAAAATAAAATTGTACATACATCTTGTGTTCTTAGTGTTCATTGTGGTGATGCCTTGTTGATGATATATTGCTGATATATGTTGCTGATATGTGCTCACATCTAACTGGTTATAAATGAAAAAAATGGGTAATGAATAAATGTTGAATGCTGATTGATGAGTTTTTGTGCAAGAGGGAATTTTTGGGAAAAAGATCCCCACACTCATTCACCCCCCCATAAAATTGTACATACATCTGTGTTCTTCTGTTCATTGTGGTGATGACTTGTTGATGATATATTTCGATATATGTTGCTGATATGTGCTCACATATAACCACTGGTTATAAAATGACAACAATGGGTAATGAATAAATGTTGAATGCTAATTGATGAGTTTTTGTGCAAGAGGGAAGTTTTGGGAAAAAAGAGCCCCACACTCCATTCACCCCTCTAAGTGTGTGGTAGGTGTGTCCAACATTAATATCAATCAATTACGTTGCTAAAATGTTTAAGTCTTAATTAACCTTGTTGCGATTTTGTGATTTCGGAGATCAGATTTCGAGAATACATACCTTTCGAAAACACGATCCCTGAAATATCGAAAAATGAAATCTTGACTCTAAATCTATGATTAGCACAAATTAACATTTTTCCAAAGCATGATTAAGGATAATCATTTTTTAAGGTTTCATTCATGTTTCGGTTCCGGATTGAGTAAAATGTTTCAAGTTTTCTTTAAAATTCAAAGGTGCCAAAATGCGGCCATTTAAATAAAGAATAATTGGTGATAAGTGGTACTAATGCGTATCTCAATAAAATATCTACCGCATTAAATGTTTTGAATTCTTGTCAACTGCGTCAATCCCGCCATTGTTAAATGAATTAAAGAGCATTTGAATGTTTGTGTTTTCATTTTATCAAGTGCAAGAAGCACTCAACTAAGCTCATTCATTCCTTTTCTGTGATGTGCTTCCTTTCCATTTAACGAAAGTCATGGCACCGAAAAAGGAAACGAAGAAGAGTGAAGATACATAGGAAGGAGATGTCATCTCCGACACTACGCCACATTCTATAGAATCCATAAATCTTGGACTCAAATCTCGAATTTCTGGAATATGAACTCAAAAATGCTCATAATCGACTCGGTGAATCACCATCGGTACATAGCGTATCCGAGTCATGTAAGATCAGCCAAGCACCCTGGGCCATGGCATACAATGATATGATCAGTTGGGCCTTGGAAAAGGTTTATATTTCGACGAGGATCATTTTAAATGATTAAGGGGTCATTGTAGGCTCATTCATGCTAGAACATATACAAGTAATGTATAAACTCTTGCCAAATCCTAAACATACTTTTAATGCCGAAGTTTTAGCGTAATTCTCAGAGGAAAGAATGTAATCGAGTATGCACCAAACTTATCTTGATATAATTAGAGACTAGTGGATATGTCCATCAAAATTAGGGTCGATACTCCATGGGGTTTATGCTACAACATCCTTGAATGTATACATGGTATATGTAGCCATTATGCTATGTGGAATTTTCGGGAGAAAAGATCCTTGCTGTTTTCATGTAGATTGGGTGCCCTTTTAGAAGAAGCTTCAGAAGGATATGCTTTTAATCGGAGTAAGATTTTGTCTGATAACCTAACACAAGAAATCTCAAACTACAGAGTTGCAAAATCTAAGGGACAAATGTTGGCCTTTTACATGTCAAGATACATTATGGATGCAATCTGTCATGTGACTCCTTTTCCCTTAATGAATTGGAGTTGAAATATAACTTGTCTAGAACCCATTCATGAATATCATTCCTTTGGGAAGAAAATTCTAAGGACGCATTTTATGAAATTTTTCATTTTGTTATAATTTCGATGCATAAAATATTTTGTGGATGCAAACCCCCTCGCATTTATAATACAGTCACAAAAAATCTTAAAGCAATAACTCCATCGGGTTTATTTACGAGAATTTTCCCCACATTAGGGTTTATGGTTGCTCTATTCCCCCTCATGCACTCCATAAATTCCTACCAGACAAATTGGTGTAGAGAGGTAGCCCACCCTATAGTAAAGGCTTATTATTGATTGTTAAAGGTAGCTCACAAGAAGTCATGGCCAACTTTCCTTGTACATATCAAGAAATTTTCATTACCTAATTTGGGCCATTCTAAGGTAGAGGATGAATCACTAGAAGAAGTAGAATTGGTAGTTATTGAACACATAAAGCATGACCTCTATCAATTAGTAAGCAAACATTTGATGCATTGTAGTAAGCAAATATGAGATTCTTTCTGATTAAAGCCTCATATTTTTAGTAGTATTTGTTTGTTATTTTATTATTCTCAAATTGTTTCAAGTCCAGGAAATAGACTCAACTATATTTATGTTATTATTTTGAATTTCAAACTATTTTTCCTATTCTCATGTCTTAAAAAACTGAAGTAACAATTTATCAAATTCTTTCACAACTAAATAAAATTTTACTCCTCCTGACTGTCCCAAGTAAATGCATTAAACCCAACATAGAACTGGTCTCCAAGATCAAACTGTATTTCTTTAAACCTATTTAATACTATACTACAAACAACAACTAACCAGGCTGAATTAGAACGCTCATGGGCTGCTATTGAGAGAGATATCAACATACAAGAAATAACGGAAGTTGTGACGAGGGAGTTGAGAACCGATTTTTCACCCTCTTTTTATTCTTACCCTTTAATTATCTTTACCTTTATGGATGCCTTGATGGTATAATTTTACAACCTTAAAGTATAAACCTCGTGAACAACAGTTGGGGATAGGTAGTCTCTTTGCTTACTCTATTATTTATTTTCTTTCATGGGGTAGTTTCTCATTGAATGTAGGTGTGCAAGTTACATAGTTTGCTTTTGTCACTTGCTTATTGATATGCTTAGGTAGTTTTCTTTGCCTATTGTCATGAACTAGTTTCTTTAAAGTAGGGTTTTCACTTACTTTTCTTAGAACCATCCATCAATCCTAGGCCCAAAAGTACCCTATGTTACCTAGTTCCAAGTTGCTTAGTAGGGTTTCTCTCATTAGAGAGGTTTGTTTGAGTAGATTAGCCCTAGATAGTTGCTTTCCTTAGTTAGACCATACTCCTACCAATTTTCTACCTTTGGCATATATTTTAGTTAGTCTACACTCCTACCAATTTTTTTACCTTTGGCATATATTTTAATTGAGGGTAGTTTAGTTTATTTTTAGTACATATAAATCACCTAATAGTACTTTTGGAGGCGTGCCAGGCCAAAGTGGAAAAGCATGGCATTTTTGGGAAAGAAAGAATGCACGAGGAAAGTGACAGTTGGAGGAATAACAACATGTGCACATGAAAGAAGGCATGCACAAGGAATGTGACACCTGGAAGGAAGAACAACACACTGATGTGGAGGGAAGACCTAACGATAGTAGGGTTGGGGTTTTGGTAATGTATTGTAAATGGCTAAGGAGCCAGGAGCATATAAATAGCAATACATAGGTATCATAGGGGGGTTGGATTTTGTGTTGTTTGGTTCACTTCAGAGTATTATTATGTTATTGTAGTTACGCATGAATTGATGCTTAGAGGTAATGTTTTGGTTTGTAAGACTTATTCCTCAGAGGTTGTTGAGCTAAAGAGGACGAGGGATGGTATATCTTGAGGAAGTGGAGCTCCGGTGCGATCTAGTCTCACCATCTAATATCTTACCCACTAAGAGTTGTAATGCACGAGGTGTTGTAGTTTTGAAACCATAATAATAAAAGAGATGAGAGCCAAATCTTGTGGACATAGCCCTAGGAGGGTGTGAACCACGATAAAAACATGTGTTATGTGATGAATATGAATGCTTGCATATCTTTATTGTATTAAGAAGTTATTATTATGTTGAATGAATGAGTTATTCTATTGCTTGTTTAAGTGCTTTTACGATACTGAAGGAACAAGCCTATGGATTTACTCCATAAGTCGTGAATAATAGTGTGTTTCATTGACTAGTCATAATAATGGTTCAATATTTATTGGATTATCTCACACTCAATCCTAGGTTGTAAACACCGAGTATTATAGTCACCCATTAAATCTATCTTGGGTGAGACTGCTGTATTTTGTGTTCTCAGGTTGCCTTCCTCGCTTGGCCATGAGAGTCAATAGTTTTAGAGGCTTTGTTGGAAACCCGAATCTAACATGAACCCCGGTCAATAAACTCATGATAAGAGAGAGAAGTAACCAACAAATGGTTATGTTGTCATTGGTAGGAACATGAGATTGAGTAGAGAAGATAACTCAAAGATCTGTTGGGAGTGAATCAAGAAAAGTTTAGGGAAGAGACCAATGAGCCATTAGGAGGGAATGTTGAGGTCGTGGAATCCCACAAAAGAAGAGATCGAAATCTGGTTAAGAACTAAGGAGCTAGAGTTTGCAAAAAAAGACAATAGAAAACCTAGACTAACACCTCACAAATACCTTGAAAAATACATGTTTACTGATTTACACTAAGTCCTTTTCTTTGATTTTCCACATTTATTGTAGGAGGATACTAAGGTTGAAGGATAACCACACAACAAAATAGATCTGACAGTTAGAGTGGACCCAAGTATAGATTGAGTAGCTCGCTAGTGAACAAGTCTACTGTGTTAAATAGACTTTTGTCCTGATAGTATTGTGGTAGGTTTTATCACAAAGTTTGCAGTAACAACGGTTACACAACGCAATGGAGAAATAGTTTCTATGGGGACCTCGAGGAAGGAACATTCAATTTATACTTTGATTAATATATTGTTATATAACAAATGTGTAATGGCAATGAAGTCAAACAACTAAACATCCCCGCATGGGGAAGGGGGAAGCACTACCGTAAAGAAGAGAAATGGAAGGAGGAAAGGATAAGGGAAATAAGGAGGAACCCTTGGACCCAATCATGATGGATACCCACCTCTATCAAGTGGATCATGGCAAAAAATGGAAAGACGCTGCAGTGGAGCACCCTACCAATAGAAGGGTGAACACCAAGAAGAGAGCCATAGCCAATGAGGGAAGGTTTGGTGAGTGATATGGAAGAGGTAGAGGATCTCACATGGAGAATATTGAGGAAATCCAACGGTAAATATATGAGAGGAAGACGAGAGGTTCAAGATGGGGAAGATAAGGAAACAATCCTATCCCTATTAATGTCATAGTGGGAATCCATAAAACCCATGTGTGACTAACACACCAAAGAGAACACCACCATTTGACAACTGAATTTTAAGTAGCCGACAGCAGGAAGTACATACACACAAGGAACATCAACCGAGGAGCTAGTTCAGAAAACACTAGTCAAGTATCTACAACACGCAGAGGAGGTAGTAGTTCAACATTAAAAATGGCAGGACACTTATCCCACCATTTGGTTACCATATTTTCAAGGAGAAGTAGCAGAAGACGTTGAGAAACATTTGTTCATTTGCGCAAAGATCTAGGAAGAAAAAATCATTGATGAAGATACCAAACTTGTGCAACTATCTATTACGCTAAGAGATCCCACACTAGATTGGTACATGAGTTTAGACGCAAACAATGCAAGCCGCTTAGATGAAAATGACGATTGCAGATGTCAAGAAGTTACTAATAAATGAGTTCTAGAAGCCGAAAGCTAAGAGGGGATCGCGACATGAATGAGATGACTAAATAAGACGTAAAACCAAGAGAATTTTGTATGGAAATGGATCGTAGATTCAAGCGAATCAAGGGAAATTTAAAGTATCTCATGATCGAGATGAAACATATATAATTCTATTTGTCAATTCCCTATTACCACACTTAAAATAACCTTTACGAAAACATAAATTTCAAACAAAGACAGAGGCTCTGCAGGAATCCTTAAAATTGGAGTAGAACCAATATCAGAAGACAGAACCAACAATAGAGGAGCTGAAGGAGGACTTGAAGAACTTAATGTTTCAAAATTTAACCGTAATAACAAGATAAATGAGAATCGCTTGCGTATCACATGCGATGAAAGAATTAATTACAAGAATTAATGCCCAACATTCGTGCAATATATGGAAGCAGGAATGCCAAATCATACCAACATGAGGACTATGGTGCGAAATCGAAGAAACGGGTCACTACCCTTTATCAATGACGATGATGCATAAATACCGATAGTCCCAAAGAGACGGGTATTGGACCCGCAAGTCGGCCAATAATGATGACAAATATTGTAGAACTATGGAGTTGATGCAGAAAGCGATATCCACGATATAGGGTGCAGGCATAAATAATGACTTGGCAAGCCACAATCCACAATTTAATCAAGGTCCAACTCCATACAACACTAATGCAACAACATTATAATACTATGCAAAAACCATATAATAATGCACAACCATAGTACAAGACGACACTACCTCAGTACAATATCGTGCAGTACAATCAATCGCCTCAGTATAACTTACCGAGAGGAGATCGACCAGGATACATATGTGGAGGACGAGCTCGAGGAGGTTTCATACGAGGTAAAGGACCAGTGGTATGCAACAACTATAAACAACCGAGACACTATGCAAGAGAATATACACTTCCACCAACAACTTGCATATATTGTCGTGCATTGGACCACGATACAAAGGAATGCCCGACACTACTAGTAAACATCTAGGAAAAGAAGAACCAAAACAACTAGAATATTCAATGGATTTCCGCCGAAGCAAGGGACGAAGGATGAAACATCAACACAGTTACACGAGGAAGAGATAAAACAGGAAATGACAATGTTTGACAAGCAAACACATAATCAATGGGTAAAGAATAACACTAAACCAAGGAAGCAACTCGTTGCACAGAAGGAAAAAGGAGATATTTAAGCAAAGTCTCGACAAGAATTTTAGAAGGATGATACAGGACAACTAACCCAACAAAGAAAGGAAACACCCGAATATGAAATGCCTATGTTATTGGATCATACCAGTGAAATACATTTTATGGGCCAAGTAAGTAGATTCAAAGGATTTTGGCAATCATGTGTAAGTATTATGATCCATCATCCTATGAAAATATTGAAAACAAACTAGAAAAAATGCCCTCAGACGGAAGAAAAGCTAGAACCAAAAAACTCATTAATCACCTACATACAAAGAGAAGAAACCCGAATTCTCGCATCAAATGCTAACATAAGAGAGTTCAACATGGGAGACTTCATACTGGATCTAGGATTTGAAGTCAATGTACTACCAAAGAAGACATGGCAATGCATGGGAGAACCCACATTAGGATATTATTTCTCCACCTATTCAATTGAAACTATAAAACCAACATAGAGTCCTACCCAATCTAAAGACTCAAAGGAGTGATAGTAGACCTAGATAGAGTGCACACTCAGCAGCATTTGAAGTCATTGAAATAGTGGGAATCACAACACCTTACCCGTTGTTGCTTGGTTTGGATTAGGCATTTGACAACAAGGCCATAATCAACTTAAAGAATTCATAAAAATGACATTTGAGTTAGGAAAATACAGATTCATTGCACCACTAGACACATCAGAAGGAGAAAGGTTTGCAAAACCCACTTGCTTAGACTTGGACGAAATCAACCAGTTATAAAGAACAACTGCGCTAGATGAAGATTGCGTAAAACCAACTACATATGGGATACTCAATTAGCGAAGCATTACTTCATTTATTCATGTGCAACAGACTCAAAAACCAATTTAAAGAATTATAAACAAAGGCTACACAAAGTATCCACAAAAAGATGTGCAAGAATATACCGCGCAGTAAGATGGGTAGGCACAAAAAATTAGAGAACCATCTAGTTTCCACACAGTAAACGATTTGGAAAAATCTATATGAAGATGAAGATGAAGTTTTAGATAACCAGAGACTGTTATCACTTGATATAGCACTCAAGGCTACACCTACAAGATGGTGGAGTGTACACAAAGATATATCCATCACAGATTGGTACTAATGTAAGTGGTTATTGCACATAAGGTTTGGCACAAAACATAGAAACAACAAACAATAGAAGTAAGATGGACACAGGCACTAGTGAAACACTTGGAGAAGTGCAAAACGCTATGGAAATTAACACCTTAGAGGAATGGCCTCATCACTTCATACACACCTTAGAAGGCATACCATCAAATTGGTGGCGCCGTACTAGGAATTTCATGCAGTTGAACCACAACCCGATGACATTGCAAACACAATTTTACCACTCTCATTCGAGCATGAGAACCCTAACATAGATGTCACGCTAAATAAGATAAGAGGAGTAATATTCATCAAAGAATAGTTGAAATCACAAAAAGAATAAATGAAATAAACAAACAATAAAAGAAAATTCGGCCATGTTACCATGTGTAAGAGGAAGCTCTGGATGAAGACAAACCACACGATATTCATATTGAAGAAGCAAAAGGAGAAAGAGAAGTGGAAGGTCCACCTATAGAATCAAAATTTATTTCCACGCTGATGAAAGTAAAGAAAGCTCAATATTGGGATTAGTCAGGAGCCCCAAATGGCAAGCATTGAGACTACTAGGATGAGAAAACATTGGAAAGATTAACAAAGTTATTGCGTGAGTACAACAACATGTTCCACACAACATTTACAAAAATGAAAGACATAGCGGGAGAGCTAGGAGAATGAAGACAATTACACTCGACCGGAAGTGATACTGATCAAACAAAGGACCCATAACAACCCAATATATAAGCATAAAGTCAAATCTAAGATCGACAGGATGCTCTCAAGTCGACATCATAGAACTAGTTGAAGAATCAAAATGGATAATCCCGATGGTAGTTCGTGACAAGAAACAAGGAGGGATCGTGATATGCATCGACTTGAGGAAGTTGAACCATGCATGCCTACATGACCCATCTCCCTACAATCGCTCATGGACGAAGTATTAGAGAACATAGGAGGACACAGTTTACTCATTTATCGATGGATTCTTAGGCTACCATCGTGATCAAGATACTCCAAGAAGATAGATACAAAGAATTACATTTCCAGACTGCATCGGGATCTTACCAATACACACCATGCTCGCTTGGACCTAAGAATGCACCAAACAATATTTTCCGTGAGTAGCCAATAGTTGCATTTTAAGGAATTCATCCATCAATCTCTTGAAGTAGATCCGGACGATTGACGCTTTACAATCCGCTGGAAATACCATGTAGAAGTCTTACGCCTAATTTTAGAAAGATGCAGACAAGCAAGCCGACATCAATCAACATAAAGAAATGCATATCCGTAACAATCGCTTGGGGATACCATTTCCACACACATAGTATGTAAACAAGTTTTGATCGTGGATCCTACAAATATTATAGTAATTGTGAATCTACCACCACCAAAATAACCTTCCAAAATTAAGAGCCACGCTGGGGACATACCGATACCACAGAAATTCTGTGACAAGAATATGTGCTAAATTACCGCAATCTCAATGGAAAAAGTCAGAAGGCGCTGGACCAAGTTTTGAGGAACACTTGGTCATGTTTGACCATTTTTGACTTCGACAACCTGTCAAAGAAGGAGCACCGTGCAAAGCAGAGATCATGGGATATCGGTGCAATTTTGGGCCCCTTTAGGGTTTTGGGTTAATGTAATGGGAAAGGGATGTCACCGTGGCTTCAATGCACGCTAGGCCCACTTTTTGTAATGTATAAATAGAAGGATAGGCAATGTAATAAGTAGTAGATATGTTTGCTTAGTGCAATTGGTAGTGCATCTATGTGATGTTGAATAAGTTCTTTGTGCGAACCGTGTAAGGCTTGCAAGGCTAAGTGCAAGTTACGGTGAGGTTTCTATAGAAAGCTAATTGTTGTAACGCAAGGAAGAAGGATCTAGCTGAAATAGATCTTCTTTCCTATGTGAAGAAGGGTTTGAGGCTTTGTGCTTGTAATGGATTGAAGACGATAATAATGAAGAATATCTTGTGGATGTAGCCACAGAAATGGCAAAACCACGAAATCTATGTTTTATGTGCCTCAGGCTTTGATTCAATGTGTTTACCTTTGCCTATGCTATGTGCTTTGATATATACACTTATGCTCGGTTTTCCTAGGTATATATGAATAGTAGATTTGATGTGTATGAGGATGCTTAGTGTTGATCTTCAAGATCTAATCCGGTTAGCCATGGTTAAGTGTTGAACATCAGAGATCCGAGTGTACACCGAGAAGCTCAGGTCGCTTGCGAAGTATAATAAGGTTGAATATTGACAAATGATCGATGTTAAGTGCTCTATAAATGATATAATCATAGATCTATGTCCCATCTAAGGTTGTAGACACTTGAGTCTTGCAAACCCCCCCGCCTCTACCTCGGCTAAGACTTCATATTCTTCTCGAGGGTGTTGCCGAAAAGCTACCGTAGTTAGGATTTTTGGTGTTCTCTTGAGTTTTGAACCCCGTATATATTCCCTATGCCAGCAAATGGTTCCTTGTTGGGACCTCAAACCTGATTGGCCGAACTCCAGGGAAGAAACTTTGTGCAAAAGAAAGCTCGTGCGAAGATCTGTTGCCCTAGTGCACAAATTTTTACTCAACTTGTGAAGATTTGTGCCAGAAACAAAGTTAGATATGAAGAAAAGAAATGAGATCCGAATGCTCTATGCTCTAAGAAAAGTAAAGTGGAAATTGACAAGAAAGAGGTCGTGATCTGCGTAAAAGAGGTAAGACTGTAGTTCGCGGCTCTAAGAAAGGTAATAATAGTTAAAATTTCTTGGATCCGGAAGCTTGTGCTCAGAAGTAAGATAAGTGGAATTTTTGTTACTAACCATGGATCTAGGTATGTTTGATGATTATGTCCTAGCTTAAAAACTAGGGCATTAATAGATGAAAGAAAGTTTGATATGAATAGATTCGATATATAATGATAGATATGTTATACCTATGCATAGAAATAATGTTTGGACTAACAAATGGATGCAGGATCCTAGAAAGAATTTTTTGCGTGCTAGCTATCACCATTCCAAAGAGCATAGTACAAAAGAGGTTGGGGATCTTAAAAGAAAGAGAGGGTTAACCCTCTATTGCCAGCTTGAAGAAAACCAGGCCATGTAGCTAAGGAATTCCCTCGTAGAAGACCTCGGGTTTCCTGTTGTAAAGATATGGACCATGAGGTATTGAATTGCTCAGAAATGATCGCTAAGCTTGAAAGGATAAATCTGAATCATGAAGACCATAAGGCAGATCCAGAAAAAGAAGAAACCCAGCAAGAATCAAAGAAAGTATTAATATATATGAAAGAAACTCGAAGGAACATAAAGATGTCCCATTACCGTGAGATATTCAAAGAAAAGAAGCAAGTCAAGCAAGAATAGGGGACTTCGACATTGACTGTATTCTCAATGAAGAAACACAAGTGAAAATTATGCCGAAAAGAACTTGGGAAGATGTAGGGAAGCCTGCCATGATTCTTTCATTGGGAGGAATATGACTATTCTGAGGAAACCGATAATGTTATGTGGAAAACTCTCGCCGCATACCTATGACAGTCAATGGAACTTTTGATATAAGAATATTTTAAGTTTGTCAAATTCATTGAGGACCACACTCTTTACTATGCTACTCAAAAAACCTTGGATTGAAAGAGATCAAGCCAAAAGAAGGGAAGAAGAAGAGGTTTTAGAACAACAGAGACAAGAGTTAAAATATTTCGTGACCAGAAAGATCACACAGCTGATAGAAGAACGTGAGAACCGACCAAATCCATCCACACCAGAAGCCCGGGGACAACAGGCCAAAGCTACACAAAAGGCTGAAATTTGTACGCTAGACAAAGAAGAAGTGATATATCTAAACCCTAGGAGAGAATCTCACTAGAACGAAGTGACTATGTCCAAGGAAAATAAGAATCAAAATGGAAGAGAATCACCGACAAAGCTCTCATCGGAAAGAAGGCTAGAAAGCTGGGTAAGAAGAAGGCTAAGATTGAAAAAAATTACAGAAGATCCCAGAAGGTACATCGCAACAAGACACTTTGCGTAATTGAGCCACAGAAATCGTAATTAAATGACATATGCCACTTCATCGAGGCAAAGTAATATAGCCATTGAAAGCCAATATAACCATTCGACTACCGCTTCGAATAGGTCGGAAAGCATTTATGGCTCTTCACTAGACCATTAGACTACTCCATAATGGATAGAACATAAGCTAATGCAACCTCATACCCATTGCAAGTAGACCATTGCTAAGTTTCCCCACTTAGTCCGTCATACCATGCACCAAGAATAATTTTGCTAAGTGAGAATTTGAGCTTGAAAACTGAGATTACTTCACCCCCTCGATCATTTCTTTGTTCCCATACCATTCACTATAGTCTCTAAATTCATTTCACACCCAAGCTAGTTGACCCGAGATTGTATGTCAGACGAGCTCAACACCAAGTTGATAAAGTAGTTGAAGAATTTTTTATGGACTTAATGACTGAGAGAGTCATTTTGGAGCGAGGATTATCTAAAGGAGTCCAAGCATTGTCAATAAGAGGACTCCAGGCCTCCCCTTCCACTTCTCGTGCTGGTCCATCCCGGATGACCGATGAGAAATGGACCAAGCATAGGGATGACATCACAAATGCCAAAACTATCCCACACATTCTACCTACTTACTTAACACCTCTAAGCAAAGCTCCATCGACCATGACAAGCAAAATCATGAGACTCGAGTACACTTTCATCACCAAGCAGACCTTCCAAAGGTGAGCTAGCTCATGTTGACCAAGATAAGCCTCACAAAGATCGAAATTTAGTGATTTTAACCTTGGAGATCATAACGCTTACAACATGCTAGCTCCGCATAAGTACTTAACAAGGACTAAAGGCAAGAATTATAATATTTTCCTGCAGTCATGGACCCAAAACCTCCCACAATCAACACTTCTTAATGTAATGAATATTCCTCACTTTGGAAGACACTAGGAAGTCAACACATGCATCAAGTTGTTGTTGTCCAACTACCATGTGGAGGATACCTTATGGTTGGACCACCTACATCATCGCGGATTTGAACTTGATCAATCGATCACATGACTTAGCATGTATTCCTCACTCCAATGAGTTTACCCCAGAAAGACCAAACCAAACACTAGCTAAGATAAAAGAAACTTATGGCGATGTCGGAAAAGGAAATGAGAGATAAGGTAGCCTTTATCCGAAAGTATGCTAGCAAAAAACCTCGGCCTGCCGGGCTTGATCGCGAGCAAGTTATTTCACAAGAACATACCAACACAAGGGATTGGATTCGTAGTTGACCTCATTGTGGAAGTGTGCTGAGGGACTACAGATGAACTGGTTACAGTACCTCGTAAACATGTTAGAGCTTGATTGTAGAGAAGTGTACACCAAGGGTATGGGTTCCACTTTAGTTGGTTTCTCATACTAATCGCTTCATCGCCTCGGGATACCGAAGGTGGGTGCCATTTTTTCAGAGATCGAACCCTTCAAAACATTGGCCACAAAGTTTTGTACACAGGTTACTCCAGTGGGACATGAACAAGAAGTGGCGTTTAACAATATCTTCACACCTATTACAACCAATTGAACAATGTAATCCAGCCTACACCATGCCTCACCCCAAACACACTACATAGGTTTAGACCATTGATATTAAGTTCAGCATGGATTTCCATTTCATCTATATCACAACATGTGTTGATGATCACAAACAACAAATCTAGTCGCATTACAAGTTGATAGAAGAATACTTTGAGCAGATTACCAAGGACTGGCCGATGAATCTCCCTTTGTTGCAGCAGCATCCCATCGAAATTCCGACGGATAGCCCCAAGCTAGCCGATACACCTAGAAATTGGGTAAGACTAAGAAGGATGATTAAGCTCAAGATTTACAGAGTCTACTTAGCACCACTTCGATCTCACCCGCGGCAGATGTGGATGGTGAAGAATTAGGTGGCACAAAAATTTGAGAAAAAACAAAGGTGAGGTTACTCCACTTAGAGAGGAGGAGGATCCCTCTAAGAAAAAGGAATATTACCCCACCAAAGCCCTCATCCAAAAAGAAAACCATACACCCGGACTCACGCTTTAAGACTACCCTCACACCGGATGACTTTGAATTCTTAGTCACCGTGGCTAAATGATGCTTCACTAGAGATCATAGAAAAGAAAGAAGCTAAGCAGGAGGAGGTATTCCAACCGAATAAAGGTGAACTTCATGAAGAAGGTACTCCAGTTCAGCCTAGCATTTCTACCGTGGCCCTTGACAATCTAAATAATGTGAACAAAGCATGAGCCCACCCACTACACCAGATCATCATAAAGTCAATCTCACCTTCGGCTAAACTCAAGAAGACACAACACAAGCTACCCAGGCTTTGACACAAGTACAACGTGCACTTGTAGAACAACAGAGTGAGGCAGAATGGGAAAATATTGCCATGTAAGTGAAGTGGGATGAGGAAAATTCATAAGTTGCTGTACAGATCAAGGACCATCATAGTAGAGAAACTTTGAAGTACATGCATTGGGAATTCATCAAAGCACTTCTCTCTGTGACAGATATAGAAGTGAAGATTGAAGAACATGTCCCACAAAAGGTGGCACAACAACTTGAAGAAGTAATCCAAAAAAATTCAACAACACATCGTGATATCCTGAACTTTGTATCGCGGCCCTCGAGACCTCAAGAAATAAGATACGTAAGGGGAGGCAATTGTTCGCAACGCTAAATGGTTGATTAAAAACCCTTGCCTTAGAATGCAAGCAATTGAGTGCTAGAGGCTCTCAAACTTATGAGAAACTCATAGAGAATCTAGAGTTGCAAGCATTAGAGGCACAAACCAAGAATAAAATCATCACACATATACTCTATAGGCGCAACTAAAGGCCTTGAACCCTATCGAAAAGAATGAAGATATTTCTAGGACAATGCACCACCCAACAATAGTTACACACGCTGCAAAGTAAAGTGATGGAAGTCTCCTAATGATTTCAACCAATCCAAGAAAAGGCATGCCAATTGTTCACTAAATTTGAAATCCATGTTTTAGCTTGAACAAAGTTGTCATCACTAATGGCAATGTCTGAAGGGCCAGTAAACGATGCAGTGATTCAAAAGTTCACTGAATGAGAGGTTGTCACATTGCAGCAAGTTTAAGCAGCTCAATACAAGCTTGAGGCATTCAAGGTGGAATTGAAAAGACCCGAGTGACTCGGGACGAGTCAAAAGTGTGAGTTTTGGGGCCTCTGGCCCCTTGACCAAGTTTTTGAGGAATACTTGGTCATGTTTGACCATTTTTGGACTTCGACAGTCTGCCAAGCCTGTCAAAGATGGAGCACTAGGCGAAGCAAAGATCATGGGATCTCGGTCCACTTTTGGGCCCCTTTTAGGGTTTTGGGTTAATGTAATGGGAAAGGGATGTTGGCCCGTGGGTTTACCCATGCTTAGGCCCACTTTTGTAATGTATAAATAGAAGGATACACAATGTAATAAGTAGTATATATGATTGCTTAGTGCAATTGGTAGTGCATCTATGTTATGTTGAATACGTTCTCTATGTGAATTGTGTAAGGCTTGCAAGGCTAAGTGCAAGTTACAGTGAGGTTGATATAGAAAGCTAAGTGTTGTGACGCAAGTAAGAAGGATCTAGCAAGCTGCACATATCTTCTGTCCTATGCAAAGAAGGGTTTTGGAGGCTTTGTGCTTGTAATGGATTGATGACGATAATAAAGAAGAAGATCTTGTGGACATAGCCCCAGGGTGGGGGTGAACCACATAAATCTGTGTGTTATGCTCTATGCTTTGATTCAATGTGTTTACCTTTTCTTATGCTATGTGCTTTGATATATCCACTTATGCTCTGTGCTTATTAGATATATATGATTGTTATATCTGATGTGTATGAGGATGATTAGTGCTGATCTTCTAGATCTGATCTGGGTTACTATGGTTAAGTGCTGAAATACTGTAGATCTGAGTGTACACTGTGAAGCTCTGTGCTGTCTGTGAAGTATAATAAGGGTTGAATATTGATGAATGATCAATTCTAAGTGCTCTGTAAATGATATAATCAAAGATATGTATCCCATATAAGGTTGCAGACACTTGAGTATTGCAATCACCCCTACCTCTACCTTGGGTGAGACTTCATTTGCTTCGCAGGTGTTGCCAAAAGGGCCGATAGTTAGGGATTTTTTGGTGTGATATTGAGAATTGAACCCTGGGTCTACCCTTGTGCAATTGATATGTTAAGAAATGACACAAAGTTCCAGTGGAACAATGAGTGTCAACATGGTATGGATACCCTGAAGGAAAAGATGGTCACCGCGCCAATATTAGTATTTCCAGACTGGGAGAAGACATTCCACGTGCATGTAGATGCATCAACCATAACACTTGGAGCTACTTTGGAACAGCTAGGAGTGAGAGACTTGGATCACTCGATAGTATTTGCGAGCAGAAAGCTATCCGACTTAGAACATAACTATAACATGCCAGAAAGAGAAGGCCTAGCTATGGTCTATGCACTGTAGAAATTCAGACATTACTTATTAGGGAAACAATTTAACATTTTCACAGATCACTCAGTCCTAAAATACTTGGTCAATAATATAGTGTTGGGGGGAAGAATCTGTCACTAGTTACTACTATTTCAATAGTTTTACTTTGAAGTAATAGTCAATCCAGGAAAATTGAATGCAGGACCTGACCACCTATCAAGAGTCGCCAATGGAGAAGAACCTACAAACTTGGAGGAAAACTTTCCAGATGCATAGTTATTCTTAGTATATATTGTTGATGAACACTTTTTAGGTATCATTCAGTACTTGAGCACAGGTACTATGTCACACGAATATAGCACAACACAAAAGAAAAACCTAGTAGTCTGTGCTGTCGACTATCAATTGATTGCGGGACACTTATACAAAATGGGCATAGATAACATCTTGTGAAGATATGTGTTAGAACATGAAATGCCAAGAGTTTTAGCATAATACCATTAAGGAATAGTAGGAGGGGATTTTGCAGGAAAATCTATCGCGCAAAAGGTATTGCACATAGGACTATGGTGGCCAACGATTCACAGAGACTCGAAGGAGTACTGTAAAAAATTCAATGTTCGTCAAAGGGTAGGCAAATCCAATAGAAGGGACGAGATGCCATTACGTCCACAAGTAACATTGTAGGCATTTGATAAGTGGGAAATCAACTTCGTGGGACCAGTCAACCCACCATAGCTATCATCAACCGACCGTGGTTGGGGTAGGGGACTTTATTCACTATCATCACTCCATTTTTTCCACGACCATCATTCCATTTTTTTTCATTTACCATTTATGAACATTTCTTTTCCAACGATACTCTGTTGCACTTTTCTTCATAAGAATTGTTATACATATTGGCATGATTCACACATATACAAAAAAAGGGCTTTCTATACTCAGTGATGTTTTCCTTATGCACATTGATAGCATATATTTTCCAGTAAGAATATGGGAAAATTATTATCATAACAGCAAGAGAACAAATAATAAAATGAATGTTGTAAACACAAAAACCAACATTATTTATATTCATGGTTGTCACACAAGAACCAACCATAAGAAAAATGTCAGTTGTTACTCATGTAAATCTCATCCTGGAAAACATTCATTATCATCACTCAAAGCCAACATTCAGATGCCAAAATTTCTTGAGAAGATCCATGCATGGTTGCATGAGGACATGCAACAAGTTAAGTTGGGGGGCATGTTGGGGCTAATAAATGTCCTATTTTCATCCACCTTTCCATTCATTATTGTTCACATTTCATTGCCCCATTAACCTTTCATGACATCATTTCCATAAATATACTTGGGTTTCACCTTATTGTTCTCCACTTTATTCATTTTAGTATTTAAAAGGAATTTGTGATTAAATGTTATAAAATTGACATGTTTTCATATATATCTCAAATATGTGTGAGCTCTGTAATGTGTAGGAATATGTGAAGGATTAATTCAAAGGACTTCTCGAATACTTCCTCCACCATTTCAATATTTGAGGAGATAATTCAAGCCCATTCCAAAGAGAAGATCAGGGAGATTTGGTTGGAATATCTTATCCAAGATATATGAGAGATATGTGTGAGGATTTGAAGGAATTATATTTTGTAATAATGGGAAATAGGTTGAGAGAAAAGTGGATCTGTAGTAATGAGATGGTTATCTTATCTTCAAGGCTCTCATGTATAAAAGAGAGTGATCTCTCTTCATGAGAATTCAGTTAGAGTAATCAAGAAATTAGGATGTAATTAGAATTAGAGTAGTCATTAGGATTCGAAAGAGAAAGGGATTCTTAGCTTTGATTCATGGTTTTGGTTTTCATGCTTTCATTATTCTGTTATGAATATTGATTTGATTATCGTAATATAAGATTGCTTCATTGGTGAGAGATCTCATGTGTTGTTGTGCCATTCAACTCTTCACTTGTTGTATCTACTCTTCCTTCATGTGGTTCTCCATTTCTAGATTAATTTCCTTCACGCAATTTCCCATTCCTAGATTAAATTCATTTATGCAACTAGATTAATTCAATTCCAAGTCTTGTGTTAGATTAATGATTCAATTTCAGTCATGTGTTAGATTAATGATTCAATTTCAGTCATAGCTTAAACATTTGATTATATTAGTCTCGCTTCAATATTGCATATACTTTGCATGTGCTTCGTTAGTTTATGAACCCTGGGTTGACAAATTAGATAGTTGGGAAAGTACTACAACTCAATTAATACAACATTATTTTGGCCCAATATAAAGACTGTCGTTCCCTTGTCACGATTGTTGTTCCTTTTGTTGTTCATTTGAACAGAACGATTGTTGTTCCTTTTTGTTACGATTATTGTTCCTTTTGCTGTTCATTTGAATGGAACGATTGTTGTTCCTTTTGTTACGATTGTTGTCCCTTTGCAGGGGTTTCATCTCTGGAGGATGGGTATTGAAAACAGAAGGTAAGAACCTACGTAGGAGACAAGTAAAATTCTTGTGCCAATGCCTACCTTTGGATGATCCATAGAGGTTATATTTTAGGACATCTTTAGAGCCCAACACACCCAAAAAAATAATAGGATCTAGGTACATTATCACCACGACAGAGTACCTAACAAGATGGGTGGAGGCCACACCAGTGAAGGATTGCAGCACATAAACAACAACACACTTTTTATTTGAACAAGTCATTACTCGATTTGGGTGTCCAATAATTTTGATGAGTGACCAAGGCACACACTTCATAAACAACACCATCATTGCAATGACTGAAGAGTTTGAAGTCCATCACCAAAAGAGCACACCATATCACCCATAGGTGAATGACATAGTGCAAGCATTCAACAAACTTATGGAGAATGCATTGACAAAGATCTGTAATGTTAACATGGATGAATGGGACCTCAAATTACTAGTAGTATTATGGGCATACAAGACTATGTGAAACAAATTGATAGGGAACACACCATTAATTAAACTGGTCTATGGATAGGAAGCAATAATTCCATTATCATTTTTAGTACCAAGATTGCGCGTAGCAACAATTACACAAATGACAGAATAAGGCACAATACATGAGAAAATAAATCAGTTAATGACCATGGAGGAAGAACAGATCCTAGCATGATTCCACCAATAAGTTCAGAAAGCAAGAGATAAATCTTGGCATGATAGACACATCAATAAGAAAATGTTCAAGGAAGGATATATAGTACTGATGTATGAAAACAAATCGTTTCAGCACCCAAGAAAGATCAAAATGCATTGGCTAGGACTGTATGAAGTAAAATTTGTCAGAGATGGAGGAGATGTACAGATAAGAGACTTATCAGGAATAGAACTCATAGGGATGATTAATGGGAGCCAATTGAATCTCTACAAGGACAATTGACCAGCCATCGCGCAGTAAAAAAAAAAAGGTATATCAAAAGAGAACCAAAAGGAGTATGGTGTGCCAGAGATAGGAAGGGCATGCACACTTAGGCGAGGAGAAGGAAAACAGTCACATATAAAGGGAAACAAGCGATAAAAGGAAATTCGACAAAAGCAGTACAACAAGACAACGTTAGGTGGAATTGAAGGCCGAAAAGGATCGATGGGACATCACATTAATCACGCCAATTGGAGTCAGCAAAGAAGGAGCAATGGAAAGTAGGAAACCGTTAGAGATGCATTGAATTGGTAATTAAGGTGCATTAAACCCATAATCAAGGAAGCGTCCTCAACAAAATTCATGGGAAAGCCATACAACACATGGACACAGGAGCCAATAGTCTATTCACGAAAAGAGAACAAACAAAGACGGACAGAGGATAAAGAGCATAGTGAAACTTCACAGAGATCACAAAGACCATTCGAATCCAATAAACATTTGACATTCACCACCATGGAACCTCCCAAGCAAGCAGAAGCAAGCCAGACTACCAGAAAAACTAGAGTTCAGACCAGGTCACGAGGACAGACGGAAGAAGGTGGACAACAACCATCAGAGATCGTCGATATTGACGAAATCCTATCTCCAGAAACAACACCAGTAAACCCTACACCCATACTGGAAGAAATCCAACAACCATCATTGGAGGGCATGAATATGGATATACCAGTGGAAATATAGGAGCCACATAACCAGGAAACAAAAACCCTAAAGGAGGTGCAACTAGAGAATGTCTAAGCAGCTCTGAGAGTTAATGGAACAATGCTGATTTGGGAGTCAACAGTTGAGACAGATGAGTCATAGATGACCATATCATACCACCCAACATAAGGGATGGTCGAAGATGCCTCAGATTGGTCAGAATGGTATACATAGGAACAACTGTAAGTCACTAGAAATTCAAACCAACCACCACCGACGAAGAAAGACAAGATACAAATACCCAGGTCACCTTGCAAGAAACTTGCAATATAAATTGTTCTATCGCACATACAAGAGGGGGTACAGGTAGGACAAGACACGTTGGGATATATAGGGAAGCTCAAATACTTTGACCACAATGTAGCTGATGAAGAAAAGTTCCTGGAACTCGCGAAGAGGGTAGTCTTATAGACTACATGCATACATAAGGTTGGGGAACCAGTCGATCAACCTTCCAATGGGAAAACGGGTTGGAGAAAACAATAATTTTAGGTCTGTTGTGTTAGCACTAGAAGTTACCTTCATATTGAGTTGAAGGTAATCCCAATACCCATCAGTTTATATGTCACAATGAATGATTAAAGGGGGTCAAATGGGCACAGACTCAAGATGATATCGTTTTAACTCGGGAAAATGGACTAGCATGCACACGCAGTGAGGTCTTGATTAACTTCAATCAGTAAGATGTAGTAAGGGTGAGTAAGAGGAAGAGCTGGTGAGGAGAGTGTAGAGGTCTTCTTTGGACATCAAGTCTTCTAGTAGCCCAAGGAGGAAAAACTCAGAAGGAGGAAGTTATAGGAACTGAAGAACGTTAGAACATGACCGCAATCAAACTTACATCACAATACTATTAAAACAATCCATGTGAATCCTTCAATCATGGATACTTCAGTATCGTAGGAAAATAGGATGAATAAGAGAGTTGACTTTCATTAAACAAGAAGTCTCAAATCAAATACATAAGCAGAGAACCAAAAGCTTCATCAAAAGTTTACAATATGGGAGCCTAGCTCAACCATCGACCATAACAAAATATCAAAATTACATCTTTATACTTAGACATGACTACCATTACCAGAAGAGTGATCAAGTCATGCATTGAAGTCTTTACGTCTGAAAATTCCATGCAGACTGTTCATGCATCCTTCTGTCAGACACGATCTTCTTTTGTCTATACCTTTTCTGTCAGACTGCACATGCAATTCTTTGTCAGATGCATTCTCAAGCTTGCTAGTCCTTTCTAGCTTTCCATTTATGGGAGGAGACGATGTTTCAACCACCTCCTCCAACTTCATTAACCACCCACATCAGGATTAGGTCGGGCCTTAGTCAACTCCTGCATCTGGAAAACGTGTTGGCTGCACTCTGAAGCTGTGCCACTGAGATCCTCACTGGATGCAGACTGGGAAGAGGATGTGGAGGAGGATGGGTGTGAGTGGTCAGTGGATACACAATGACATGACAGAGATGACACGGATGGGAAGTGAAAGACACATGTTGGGAGGTGAGAGGGGAGATGTGAAAATGGGAAGGGGACAGGCGAGCAAGTGATGTGAGTGGAGGACAGGTGTTGGAGGGCGCGAGG